>JAUMHB010030976.1:6937-21622 GCA_032359685.1 Pittosporum tobira | reverse complement strand
TATTGCTTTCAGAAGAAAGATTATGAGAATGGCCTGGAAGCAGACAATACCATAAAAATGAGTGTTGAGGATCATTTAACGGACCAAGTTCTGAGAGGTTCATTTTTGTTTTAAATGTCATGGTACTTATGCTGCCCTTTTTAACTTTTTATTTTTATTCTGTTTTGCCAAAATAAATTCGATTATTGTGGTTAAACTAGCTCTATCTGATCATTACTAAGGGGATCTTATGTAGCATCATTCTTTTGATTGTTGTTCCTCAAGTTTGCTCGTATTCTTCCCAAAACTCTGACCTAACAAAAAGCCTTGACTTGTTCAACTGAAAAAAGAAACCTAAAGGAGGTAATATAACATCGATTGCGAGCCTCTTATAGTTAATTAAGATGAGAATGTACCTCTGGTGACCTGTTATCAGTTAAAGCGTGTATACAATATTCTTGAATGAATTAGCTCAAAAGTCACGCATAGGAGGTATATCACCCGCATCACATGTAGTTCATTGGAATTCAAGGTACTACATTAGTTGCAGGATTACACCTATGGCTCTAAATGAGCCTGAGCTAAGTTTAGTTTTGTCTAGTGAACTTGAGCTCATTAAACGTCATACAAGTCGAGTCCATCTGAGCTTTAAACGAGATTGTTCATTGTTGTTCAAACTTGGCTCATTTAATAAATGAGTTGATTCAAGCCAGGTTTAAACAAGCCTAATTGGTGAATGGTGGTGTGTATGTGGATACTAAAATCCAGAGTTGTGGCATTCTTCTTGCTTCTAAATGTAGGTGGCGTGAAGCATTTGTTTTTTCATAGTGATATAGCTGTGTATTGTTGGGAGTTCTTTAAGGTTCTTTTTTATTTTCAGCAGCCTGTTAGAAATATTAAGGTTTTTCTATTTCATGTTATGGGTCAAATATATTCTCATAGTCAGTCAAGTTTGTGTGCTATTGTGGTGCTCATTTGCTTGTGTTGGGAACTGTGTATGTTGTAATATGTTGGTGCATGAGCGTAGAGCAGTTGGTGATGGAAGATGTGAAAATGAAGATGTTGAGGTGGCTTTGTAAATTACAAAAAAAAAAATTAAACCGATTCAAAAGCCTTTTTTTTTTTTTTAGCAGATTTATTAACGCCTCAAACACGTACATTGTGGGGGTAATACATCTAGTTACTTAAATGGGGAAATGGATCACTTGGACTCCTCCGCCTGTTGGCATGTTGAAGATGAATTCTGATGGTTCAGCTAGGGTGGTATATGCACGGGCGGTGGTTTGGTTAGGGACCATCTGGGGTCAGTTATTTTGGCTTATTGTTGTTATTTTGATAATTGGATGAATATGATGGGAGAGGCCAAAGCTTTGATTAGAGGGCTGCAAATCATCCAGAGTAGGCATATAGTGATTCCCATGATGGAATGTGATTCTAAAATTTTGGTAGATTGCTTATTGGGTAAGGTGTCTATTCCTTTTGATATTGTGTCTATATTTTGCGGGAAATTCATTTTTTTGGTTTCTCAAGGTGGTAAGATAATTCATGTGTTTAGAGAAGGGAACCAACCTGCTACTGGATAGGCTTGCTGCTTGGGCACATGTGCACCAAATGGAGAAAAAATGTCACTGTCTTGCCCAAATTTCTAATTAGGATTGTTATAGTGCGTGTAAGCAGAATGCAGATGGTTTGACTTTTTATGAGAGATGATATTTCTTAATTTCTTCTTCAGGATGAAGCTTATATGCTACCTCTTGTATCTTTTCTACTTTCATCCCACTTGTTTAGAGAAGGGAACCAACCTACTAATAGGCTTGCAGCTTGGGCACAAAGTGGAGAAAATTTGTCGATGGAGAGTCCTCTCCGCCTTTTGGCGATGAGTTACCTTAAAAAAGAAAAAAGAAAGAAACTTCTCCCCGTCCACAATAATTCCCGTTTACAAGTAGAAAAAATAAAATCAAGGAAATGGTTGCTAACAATTCCAATTAAAAGAATGAAACATTTTTCGGAGAATATTCTAACACACACAATATGGAGTCACATTCTGGGACAAAATGGGATAAAAATAATGTTTTATCTAAACCCAATACTTACCGTCCAAGTGTAAATATCATCAATTAGTATTCGTCACATCTACTATTATTAGTAGCGGATATCCCATGTAAAAACAATTAAAAAAAAAAAAAAAAGTCTTCTACTAATAGTAGTGGATGTGTACCATTGGATTGAAATCTAAGATGTTAGGTTGGATGAAACAGTGTTTTTATCCAAATTTGTCCCTGGATGCCCCTATATATATATATGAATCTCTGGTAATAATATCCTAGACCCTGAAACTGTGGAAAGGAATGTTATGTGAAAGAAAGTTACAAAAACAAAAAAAACTACTATGAAGAATTGCACCGTATCTTTCAATACGCATTATGTATTTTAATGATATGCGATACATATGTTATGATAAAATATGATTTACGATTTGGTAAAGATACATTTTATAAATTAGAGATAGGTCTTCTAAGACTTAAAAAATACTAAAGCCTTTTTTTCCTTTCCGAGTAGAGGAGTTCATCGATTATGTATCATAAGCCTCAAGAAGTTTTATAAGTTTCTATAACTTTATTGTCTTTCTGCATTTTGTCATTTTGTACTTAATTCTATTATTGTTATCTAATAATTGGAGTTTTTATATGTTCAGATATATTATAATGTATTTTTTTTTCTTTCTGTATTCGATTCACATAATGACATACAATTATCGATTTGAGAATTTCAATGCACAAATTGACAACTATGAGTACCACGCTTCTCCAGTTGCAATTCATATGTCATTTTCAAGACAAATATTAAATGCAAGATATGCTCATCATCTAATCTAAATGCCTAAAGGAGAGAAAAGGAAGTAGATGCACCATGGGTTTAAGGATACCAATAAGTTGGGGGTTTGTACATGATTAATTTCCCGAATTTTGATATAAATGTCCAGCTCTCCTGATAACAAGTTGGACCCTAGACTATTCCAATTCAATTTCCTATGGCTTCTGTCATTTGTTAGGCAAAGTTCCCATCCATAAACCAAGACATTTACTTGGTTTGATTTAACAAAGGCTGAAACATAATGATCTTTATCAGCTTGCCATATGACATAAGTTATCTGCGGTTATCTGTATTATGAGTAAGCAGAAGGATGATACGTACTCTAAACTAATTTTATGTTGTCGTGTTGGTTGGAGTTTCTAGAACGAACTTATCAAAAAAAAAAAGTTTCTAGAATTCTGCCGTTGCTTAATGGGAGGCATGGCCGCATGGGTGTGAACCACCTCGATGGAGGATTGATTTTGAGAGAAAAATGCAGACTGAAATTATTTCATGGAGGCTGACACTGACCTTTTTTCCAACTAGAAGGGACACTATCTCAGAGTACTGATTTGGCACCATTTACTGTCGACATTTGGAGAATTGTTTCTGCAGGAAGAGCTGTAGGATCTGTGGTTTCCATTACAATAAACTTCCGTCCTTCATTGATCAGAGAAGCTTGATACATTCCATCAACTGCAGAGGGGTAAAGAAACTCATCTCAATTGTGGCATTACTACGATTCCTTAGGACTGACCAACCAAGATTGATCAAGTACCAACTTGCTTTAGATTAAGCTTAAGGCGTTACTAGAAGACCATTTATTTTCAGTTAACCTACAAGTGTGTGGAGGCAGAATTTCAAGTTGCATGTACCATTGGTAAAAGTCAGTATAACTAGTCATGATAGTAGCTATATTTGCTTTGTGCACATGCTGCACACAAGGGTTTCCTGAAATTGCATGTCAGCTTACTGCCTTAATCCATTTGCTTTATGGGTGACCGTGAGTTAGATGGATGAGCTTATGATGATTGAAGTATTGAACAAGAGGCCCCTTGTGAAACCATGTAAGCAGTAGTCACCTTATTCACAAAACCCAACTCAACTCAGCAAAACTGCGCATTTACCCCAAACATGTAGTCACTATGAACTAATTGATATTGTGTAGCTCGCATGATTTAATTTATTAACCAAGTCCAAGTCCAAACGCTAGACTTGTGTGACGTGGGACACTTTATATTCGCGACACACACACACACACACACACACAATTCATAGGATATCAATGATATTCATGGAGAGACGAAGGGAAGTAATAGTAAATGAGGGTGAAATTTCAGGGAGAGAACAATTAAGAAATCACAAGTCAAACATACCAATGCTCATTCTACTATTTGATGGTGCACCTTCTGTTCCCAAGGACACACAAACATCAGCATGGAGCGTTTCGTTAACAGGTACAAATCCAAGCATGCGCAAAGCAGAGGCAAGACAATGAGACACCGTGATCCCGGCTTCTGAAAGCAAATGGATCTGAAGGGAAATTACAAGAAAGTTAGGCTGCATTATATTTCACTAGGGGCAGAAGGAGATCTACAACTTAAATTAGTGCTAGAATGGAACTCTTGTGATATAAACCACTCGCACTATCCATTATAAGAAAACTATCAGAGCCCCTACTAGGAAAGTGTTCCTTTTGGGAGAAACGAAATTAGCTCTAGAAATGTCTCAAATAAACACACATTTAATTTTATAAAATACCAATAAAATCTGAGCAACCAACCGTTACTACACTCAAATATGTTCAAATCACAACTCTTTCATACTCCCAAAAAACATTGATTGACAAATCACATAAGTTTATAATTTCTAAAAAAAAATATGAAAATAAGTAGATATTATGATTGCACTCCACAATGTGATTTGTCAAAACGCAAAAGATCAGATTGACAATAAACTGAACAAACTAAAATTACTGCAGTCTTGCATCTTGCTTCTGCCTCTTCTTTTTACTTAACCTGTGAAGTAGGTCACAATAATACGCCTTCTCCAAATGTTCAACCCTCTGAGTTAGAGACGTCAGCATCTGGGTCTGCATCTGGCTTTTCTCCATAAGCTGACTCATCATCCTCATCATCTTCTCATTCTCCTCCTCCATCGTCTTCTCCACACCTCCTCCCTTGGCAATCTTGCAATCGCCTGGATTATCTTCCTCCACTTTCTGCTCATCCACTTCCATTCCACCATGCTTATTCTCAGCTGTTTCCACAATCGCATTACAATTCTCAACAATTTCCTTCACATTGTCACAATGTGGATTTTCAACGTCCTCCGAATCAGCTCCATATTCATCAACTTCAATCCGAGACCCATCTCCTAATTCTTTAGCTTCTTCTATTTTCCCCAATTTTTCACCATCTTCAGTTTTTATAGTAGTCTGATCTGAACAATTATTGCAATCAGAGGAGTCGTCAATTGAAATATAATCTCCAATAATACGATGATCCTCCAACTGATCTTGAGCTCCCGTCGCCCGGTCCTCCAATTGACCTCGAGATTCCACGGCCGAGTCCGTCATCTCTGGGGTTTGATGATCTATGGCTTTATCGCCAAGAGTCAAATCAGAAGCATTGTCAGCAATGACTTTATCATCAAGAGTCAAATCAGAAGCATTGTCAGCAACGACGTTGTCCAGCTTCTCCTGCAATGCGATGGCCTTCCTGATAACGAATTTCCTGTAATCCCTAACACCATAGTCAACTCCACGAACCGAATCCAGTTTGAAAAGCAAAGCCATCAGCGTCTCGATGATTCTCAGCCGCTCCTTCGGTTCCCTCCGAATCAATTCAACGCTTTCGTCGTTACAAATCCGCCTTTCTATCTCTTCCACCTCCTTCCCTATGGAGGCGATTTTTGTCAGGCTTTTCCTCACTAAAAAGCCTCTAAAAACCTTCTGAATCTTCAACGCTGCATTCAACGGGGACATATCAGAATCCGACCCGACGAAACGGACAGGAATCGAAACAACCTTTGGGGACGACTTTGGCTGCATCGGAATTTTGCTGTCGGCAGTGGGATATGATGGTTGGTCCATCGTGGTAGGCCTCGGCTGCCTCGGAATTCTGCTGCCCACGGTGGAATAGAAGGGATCCATCGAAGGGTCATGTTGCATCGGAAATCTGGTGTTAGCGGTGGCATAGTAGGGATTGGTAGTAGGGTTCCGGTAACGAGGGTAGGATGGTTGGTTCCAGTAGTTTGAAAAAGAGGGACTATCCATTCTGATAAGGCAGGAATCAAGTTTGTGAACTAGTAGCTCAAAAATATGAGACTTTTGATAGTTTTTGTTTCTGTCTGTCTTGAATGATGAAGGAGAACCCATGGTGGGGATATTTATAGTGAGAAAGGATGGTCCTCATTGTTGTACTAGAAGTTTCTGGTTCTGTAATTCTGTTGAATCTGGTGTTCTCGCGTTTGGTTCTAGATCTATTTAGAATGTTCTTCCAGCCTACACGTGCCTCTATTCAAATGTGGATGTGCATAAAATATAAAACATGACGTCACTTTTTATGCAGTACCTGACAAATCTAATTTTACTTAAAAGTTTATTTATTAATTATAAAATTATAAAATAAAAAAAAAATTATTATTAATTTTTTTAAATGAATTAATATATATATATATATATAATTTATAATTTTTTAAAAATTAAAAACAATAAATGTTTTTAAAATAATTTATTTTTTAAAAAAATTATAATTAATTCAAATAAATCAATTTCAAACAGAGCCATAGGACAGTACAATAAACCACTATTTTATTTTTTGTCACCAAGGAAAAAAGAAATATAAAAACAGGAAAACATATTGAAATTCCTTATTTTTGTAATAAAAATATACCTACTTTTTTTTTTAAAATAGCTTCATTTGATAAAACTTGTACCGAAGTGATATCTGTTACTATTATTTTTAACCATACACATCTAGTTTTTGCCCAGAAGACTAATTTTAACTGAAGAATTTCTTATATTATCTCGTTCTGTCACAATTTTTAGAGAGAAAATTATCATTTAAATAAAGAAAATAAAAATCTTTCTACCAGTTATATCCACACTGCTCACTCCATTTACATTATGTACACATTTAGTAGTAACGTTAAAAGATTATAACATTTAAATGTAATAAAATATCATATTTATTAGATTGTAATATATTAAATTTAAATACAAAAAATTAAATTTAAACTACAAATCATAATTTAAAAAATTGTGCCAATATCTCCACCGTCAGCCATTTATATTTGCTTTATCAACTTGTCAATGTCATACATTGACGAGTTAAAGGGAAGACTCCTTGAGACTCTAACTTGGCGAAGTTTAAAATATTATTTGACTTATTAAAAAATAAATAATGAGATAATTATACAAATAGTACTCAAGTTATTTGTACTTTTCACGTTTGGTCTATTAACTAAAAAAATTACATATTTAATATATATATTTTTTAATTCTTATATGTTTGATCTACTAACAAAAAAAAAATCGCATGTTTAGTATATATATTTTTTAATTCTTATGTGCTTTATTCATTAACCAAAAAAATTATGTGCTTGGTATTATATGTTAGGGATAATTACACGAATATCTTTTAATTTTTATTATTAGTATTATAAATTATGTATTAGAGAGAAGAAGGTTTCTTCTAAATAAATTTTAAGAACGAAGTTGGACATATGCTCATAAATTGATCTAAAAAATAATTATTGCATGAGAACTATTTTTAATTCTCAAAATATATGTTTACAAGAATCACATTCACATTCATATTAAATTAAAGCAATTTTTTGTTTAAAATGGTCAAATTAAACGAAACATATAAAAATTAAAAAACATGTGTATCAAACATACAAATTTTTTTTTAGTTGACTAAACGTGTAAAACACAAATAGTTTTGATACTATTTGGGTAATTATCCCATAAGTAATTGATGAAGTTTATGTTTTTACTTGCTCCTGTCTGACAATCTTATTTTAACCAATTCTTTCTTTATTCTCTATTTATTTTGTTGGTAGTTCATTAGAAAAAAGAGAGAAATTTTAAGAAAAAAATTCTGTTGCACACGCTTGCTTGTGCTTACATGGAGTAGTTACATAGTCTCTTTGTTCCGAAAAGAGAATGACCGGTAACTCATCATTTTGTCTCACATATTGCTGAGTCATCGGTCTTTCTTTTCAGAACGGAAGAAGTCTAAAACAACCAAAATCAATCAAATTACGTTCATTCTGATTGGAATATGGATGCCTGCCCTCTTTAAAAGTTCCACAGAAGCATGCTTTGCCATTGAAATAACTTCTCCCTGTCCACAAAAGGTTCCCCACATTTAAAAGCAGAAAACCAAAACCAAAGGGAATGGTCGTTAAAAGATTTCAATATGTGAGTTCAACAGAAAGAAACATCTTCCATAAATAATCACTACTTATACCACATGAACGTTGGTATCTGCCAACAGCATGTAAACCTAACAGCATTATATGCATAGAGTGAAAGGGCTCATTCAATCCAGCGATGGAAATGAATATGTAATACCAAATTTCCACCGTTGTAATTCATATTTAAATTTTATCATCTTCATCATCATCATCATCATCATCATCTAATCTAAATGCCTAAAGGACAGATAAGAAAGTAGGTGCACCCCTGGGTTTAACATTACCAATAAGATGGGTGTAGATGATTAATTTCCTGAATTTTGATATGAATTTCAGAATCTCCTGATAACAAGTTGGACCCCAGGCTATTCCAATTCAATTTCCTACTATTCTGTCATTTGTTAGGTAAAGTTTCCATCCGAAAACCAAGACATTTACTTGGTTGGTTTAACAGACGCTCAAACATAATGATCTTTATCAGGCACACATATCACATAACTAATCTGCAGTTATCTGTATTATGTGTAAGCAGAATAATGAGATATACTCTAAAGTATTTTTGCATTGTTTTGTTGCTCGGAGTTTTTAGAACGAACTTGTCAAAAAAAAAAAATGGTGGACTAAGCTACAAGTCCTACAACACAGGAGCGGGATTCTCTAAAAAGCCAGAGTCATGGTTGGCCAAGAGGGCCCCTAGAACTCTACGTTTGCCTAATGGAGGGGCATGGGTGTGTCCTACCTCGATGGAGGATTTGTTGCTTACTTGGTTCAGAAACTTTGGTGGGAGGGAGGATATGAAGATGCTTTGGAAGTGTGTGATCTTCTCCATTTGTCTACTTAATGGTCTAAATTTCTTTGTAAACTTCAAGGAATATATTTATGTTGCGTTTGGTTCCCATTCCTTAAGGAAAAGGAATGGAATAAAATTTTATATTGAAATTGAGTGGTAGTTGGAATGAAATGTTTTGTTAGTCCTAAAAAAAATTTGAAAATGAAGAAGATGAGAGAAATTTTTTGTTGAAAATAAAGAGGATGAGAGAATAAGAAATGAATGCTCATTCCTCTTGGAGAAGGTGGGTTTCATTCATTCCATTTCTTCCCACATTTTCAACTTAAATTATATGGCTAACTAACCGTTTCATTCCAACCACCACTCATTTTCAATGTAAAATTTCATTTCATTACTTTTCTGAAATGAATGGAAACCAAATGCAACATTAATGTTTTTTATAATAAAGGATTTATTCATTGATCAAACATGACATCAAATGCACAAATACTAGATTAGCTCTTAACTTTTAACACAAGAGTAGAAAGGGCGGAAGGATGGAGGAAGCTTTTATGGATTACCTCATCCACATTCAAAATTTTATGATCCTTCATTATCCAACGGCCATTGCACATAACCGAGACCACATTTTCAGTTCGCATGGAATATACAAGGCTGGAAATGCTGCGTGTAAGTTAAAAATTGATCAACTAGTGTTATTATTCTACATGTAAAGAGCAATCAACAGATATGAGGATCTAGCAGAAGGAAAAGTAGATAGGCCCTGGCCAAAGTGCCCTCTGGAATAAGACAGACAACTAACATCCACCAATGAACAGAGAAAACTCTAATATTACGTTTGGTTCTTTAAGCAAAAGGAGTGGAATGAGATTCTACATTGAAATTAAGTGGAAGTTCAAATGAAATGTGTTAGTCTTAAAATTTTAGTTGAAAATGAAGAGAATGTGGGAATGAGACGTGAATGTTTATACCCCTTGGAGAAGTGGGGTTTCATCCATTTCATTTCAAACTTCATTTTCGACTTAAATTATAGTACTAGCTAACCATTTCATTCCAACCGCCACTCAATTTCAATATAGAATTTCATTCCACTCCTTTTCCGCAAGGAATGGGAACTAAATGCAACATAAGTTTTAATGATTTGTGGCCCATAATTAGTCCTGACAAAGTCAAAATGATAGTCATACCAGTCATGAAGAGGAACCATAGACCATGAGAAAGGATTCACCACAATCATGTCAGCCTGCAGAATGTATAAAATCAATACTAAGCATGTAACGTCTAGGATAGCATCAAGCAAGACCATATTGCAACAATAATAAAAGCTGAAAAGCACACACAGTAGAATTCCAGCAAGCGAGAGGAAAATACAATTTCAAGAGAAAAAAGATAAATGTAGACCAAAATTCATGAAGAGGCTGAAACTGACCTTTTTTCCGACTTCAAGGGACCCTATTTCATTGTCCCAGAGTACTGATCTTGCACCATTTATTGTCGCCATTTGGAAAATTGTTTCCGCAGGAAGAGCTGTAGGATCAGTGGTTCCTTTAGAATAAACTTCCCTTCCTTTGTTGATCAGAGAAGCTAGATACATCTCATCAACTACAGAGGGCCAAATAAACTCATCTCAATTGTTGCATTACTACGATCCCTTAGGACTGACCAAGCAAGACTGATCAAGTACCATCTTGCTTGACATTAAATGAAGCTGTAACTAGAAAAACCATTTATTTTAAGTGAAATACAAGTATGAGGCAGCATTTGAAGATTCGCGTACTATTGGTATAATTAGTCACGATAGTATATATATTTGCTTTATGCACATGCTGCACAAAAGGGTTTCCTGACATTGCATATCAGCTTGCTGTGCTAATCCATGTACTTTCCGGGTGATTGTGAGTTAGATGGATGAGCTTATGATGATTGAACTAATTGTGAAAAATATTTATATCAGTGTCACACAAATTGGACAAGAGAAGCCTTGTGAATCCATGTATAAAGTAGTCACCTTATTGACAAAACTCAACTCAACTCAGCACAACTGTGCCTTTTACCACCAAATATAAGGTCACTATACCCCAGCTAATTTATGTTGTGTAGCTAACGTGATTTAACTTATTAACCGAGTCCAAAAGCTAGACTTGTGCGATGTGGGACGCTTATATTCTGGAGAATCTCGACACACATAAATCATTGGATATCAATGATGTCAATTTTTAGACATATGCTCATATAATTTCAAATAATAACCATTCTTCGCATCAAATGCACAAGTTCATCTACTTCAAAGAAGAATACTATCCAACGAAACTGAAATTAATGGAGAGAAGAAGAGAAGTAATTGTAAATGAGGGTGAAATTCATGGAGAGATTAAGAGAACAACTAAGAAATCAAAAGTCAAACAAACCAATGCTCATTCTATTATTTGACGGTGCGCCGTCTGTTCCCAAGGACACACAAATATTAGCGTGTAGCATTTCTTTAATAGGTGCAAATCCAAGCATGCGCATAGCAGAGGCAGGGCAATGAGACACCTTGACCCCAGCTTCTGAAAGCAAATGGATCTGAAGGGAAATTATAAGAAAAAAGTTAGATCTACCACTTAATTTGACCCAATACATGCTAGAAAGGAAAACCACTCGCACTATCCATTATAAACCAAGAAGAGAAACAATCTAGAAGACATATCTGGTAGCTTTATTAATCAAACGTCGACTAAAATAAGCAGCTTAGATTGTTCATTTCATCTTTAAACACGAGGATAATTATGTATTTAACAAACGGTAAGGTAGATGTGCCACCGACTTCACCCTGTTATTCGATCTACTTCCTAATGACTTATTTGGTTTTAAATGTAGGCAAGGGATGAACTTTCAGTTGGTTCCAGTGGAGAGGCATGATATGAACCTGGAGAATTACCTCGTTTTCATCGACCCAAACAGTATGTGCAGCCAGCAAATTGCTTTGCAGGAACTTCAGTTTCTCCAGGTATGTAACTGTTCCGTGATCAACCTTTCTACTATCCCTAACAATATGATTCTCATAAGGTATCTCTGCAACATGCTACAAGAGAGTAAGTTAAGCAAGCATGAGCATGACCAATACCTTCAATCGAAAGTTTTAAGCGTACATAACATCTTAATTATCTGATCCGTGTCCATTTATTTGACTCACCAACAGTTGGGAGGAAAAAATAAAATAGAAGAGAGGCAACTGAAACAAACAAATTAACATGTTCCATAAAAGTTGCTTTGAATCATCCAGTAGATCAATTCTATAATATTATTACGATAAAACAGTGTTTAGAGTTTTTTTCTCAATTAGTCGGAAACCTCTCAGATAAAAACATCAGGTGAAGCAAGAGCTTAAGTCCAACTAGTTGGGCCCTTTACTAAAGCTTGATTTGTCAATGAAGTAATCAGCACCACAGATGTTATCAGGCAAGACTTGTAAATCTCAAATCTTGTATAATACACACACACACACACACACACATTTCATATATATATGTGTGTGTGTGTGTACAATATGTGTGTGTGTGTGTATACAATATATATATGTGTGTGTATATATGATACTCAAATTGATAATCGTATATCGTTTCGTGAATTGTTTGTAAGATACAGAAAGAAAAGCAAAACACATTGTTACATATCTAAACATATAGAAACTTCACTTTATTAGGCAATAAACCATAAAATACCCAAATTGAAATTAAGTCGACAACTATAAAGTGGAGAGCAAAAGTCACTTTAAAGTTCTAAGAAACTTATAAAGCACCTTCAGGCTTATCATACAGAACTAGTGAACTCCTCTTCTCCTCGGGAAGAAGAGTTTTAATATTGTTAAAGTCATGTATCATCATCTTTAACTTTAAATTGTATCTTTACCATATCATAAATCGCATTGTATCGTAAGATATGCAATGTGTATCGTAAGATACGGTGCAATTCAAGATACGCCTTGCGATACGTATCGAATTGGTGTTTTATTGTCTTGAATTGTAAGATATGTATCGCATATTGTAAGATATTGACAAGTATATATGTGTCTCTGTGTGTGTGTGTGTGTGTGTGTGTGTGTGTGTGTGTGTGTGTGTGTGTGTGTGTCTATATATATATATATATATATATAACAACAATACAGAATAATAATAACTAAAAGATCCATCTTATATGCAACTGAGAGAGAGCATTCTACCATATGGATTCCAGTTTTCAGTTCGTTTGCTGTGTCTCTCGTCTCAAGAAGTAAACGATCAGTTGAGTTCATAATTTGCCGTATTCCTAGCCATATTCTGATGCGGCCATCAGCTGTATCATGGTATTTCTTGAACAGTTCCTTTTGGGACTGCCCTCTCAAAGAAACAAAAATAAACTCTGGTCACACTATGTCTCAAGTAACATGTCAGGACTAAGCAAATTAATATATTGTCCGTTTAGCTACTCAATCAACAACATTATGTGAAAGGTAGCAGTAGTGCAGTGGTAGAATCAACGGATGGACCTGAATACAATCGTCTGTGGTTTGACTAGCCCAAGTAGCAGGTAATCCCTCACCGCTATCCATGATAGACTGAGTCAAACAGGCACGCAGTCCAAGTAACTCGACTGCCTTAGCCATTCCTGACACATGCTGCCCTCCTGCTTCAGCAAAACAAGTTACCTGGCGACGTAATAATAGATATAGAGCTGAATGAGCAAGGTCCATATTGTGGCAGCTTATAACTTATTTTTAAGAATAAACTTTTCAACTTACTAAAAATGAACTATAAGTTTGTACAATGCACAAATGAAAAAGTTGGTCGATAATTTTTGTTTTTTCTTTTTCGCCAAGGTATATTACATTAACAAATAAATTTTAAATTATTTTGAAATAAGACTGACGAACAGGGCCTAATTCAATACATACATAACTGAATTTAAAAAACAAATTGAAAATGGAACATACACCGGAGTGAATGAGTTCAATTCCACAGAGTAGAGTGGAGATGTAAGAGTCTTGTTCAGTCATGTTGGATTCATAAGGCCAAATGCGATGGTGTAACCAAGTCATCAAGTCAACATCATCGGCTATCCCTCTTCCCAGTTGCTGAGACGTGTGAACGTGTGTATTAATGAACCCTAAAACATATAAAATTAAAATCAGTGGAGTCTATAAAAGAACATAACTATAATACTAATGCCATGAGTTCATGTAGATACCAGGGAGCAGGAATTGGCCATGGAGATTGATGATTTGGTTGGGGGAGGAAAGAGAAGAGAATTGGGTGAGGATATGATCGGATTGGCCGATGGCTTCAATCGTGTCGTGGTGGATGACGATTCCGCCGTCGCGGAAGACGCGAAGTTGGGGATCCATGGTGACGATGAGGGCATTGTGGAGTATGAGAACTGGACTGCTGTCCTTGTTGTTCGCCGCTACTTCCATGGTGGAAAGGAATTTAGCTGCTCTCTTTCGTCTCGGTATCAGTATTAGCACTAGAAGACTAGTGGTATTTCTATTTGCTTAATTAATTAATTAATTTGTAGCTGCTGATATGATTCCGAAGAACATATAATAACGGTCAACGGTCAACGGTCAACTTTTTACGGTGACCATCAAAAAGTAAGTTTATCAGTTACTAGTATGTTGAAAG
>JAUMHB010030965.1:0-19569 GCA_032359685.1 Pittosporum tobira | reverse complement strand
AAGGAAGAGATGAGACCCGAACAGGAACTGGGAGGGTCGACGCGTGACTAATAAATTGGGATTTAATGTCAAAGTTGCTTAATTGCGCATAATTTTTAATAGACACCTTCTTTTTCCTTTTTTTTTAAAAATTTATTTCAAATAAATATGGTAATTTTTTTTTTTTCTAATTGAAAAGTCCAAATATATCTAATAAAAAAAGTTCAAAAATTTGGGAAGGCCCTGGCTTGTAGACATAGTTGGACGAATCATTTACCATCTCTACTTGCATGTATGATTTTTTCTTTTTTCTTTTTTTTTTTTTTTAAAAAATTTTTAAATGGAAAAATTAATCTCAACAATTTGGAGTAATTTGCTATATCATCGGCATAAGGTGTTCCTGGGATCTTAATAATTATTCACGAGCTAATTTTGAGGATTATATGTATGTCAAATAATTAATGTCATATCAATAGTAATATCCAAGATCAATTCACATCCCACGCCATATGAACCATAAATAGGTTTCAACATCTCACAAAACCTTAATAATTAATTTTTATTGTGAAATTTAAATAATTAATTTTTATTTTGAAAATATTAAATTTATGGATTCAATTTCTCAAATACTCCACTCGTTTCAAAATTGCGATACACTGAATCATTTTTTTGAAATTTAAAATCGATACAATATAAAAATATTACGTGTTAAAAATAACAAATAACAACTAGTAGTAGCTCTTACACTTTTTGTTAGTTTAGTATCAATAATACTTTTAAATAAAAGGCCAAACTTTTAAACTCGTTACTCTTTCTATTACAAATTTAAATGTAGCAAATTTATAAAATCTTAAAATTTAAATTCAAAGTAAATTTATTTTATTGTGATTGATTTTAAATTAGTTAATGATGTAAACTACATATAAAATATACAACGTATAAATTTTGATATTTATATTATAATTTGAATTTTATAATTGTACAAAGTTAATTTGATAGAACATAAAATTATATATAATTTTGGAATAGAGGTGTAGTAGTTTGGTATGGCATAGCGATAAATAAGTGGGTTATGGTTGTTGTTGTGGGTTATGGTTGTTGTTGATAAGATATTATTCACTCCATCCAACTTATAATGTCATATATTTTTTATTTTAATTTGTCCAAGTTTTTTGTTCTCTTTTATTTTTATACTATTTTTGGTTATATTTTTTCTATATTACCCACTCTTTTTATTAAAAATGATAAAAAAAAAAGTCAAAAATACAAGACTCTTTACTTTACTTAACTCTCATTTTCTATCTTATTTATCTTTCTATCCATTTCATTTATAAAATAATGAAGGACAATTAAGAGAAAAAATATATTTTTTAAATATATATGTATTTTCATAAGATAATAAAACTTGGACAGAGACGGTACATGCATAGTTATTAAAATTGTGTGGAACTGATTCAATCATGAATTGAGTTAAGAGTTCGAGTTAAGAGTCGATCTGATACTTTTTAAATACCATTATGTAATTAAACCATCAATTTTATTAAATAAAAGATATTGAATTATTAACTTTTTAAATAAAATATGTGATTATATAGGGTGTACCCATTGAACTGATTTAACAAATAAACTACTAAAATGAGTGTTTCAAGGTTTGTGATAACTATTTATGACTAATTCACAAAATCGAATGGTCCATTTGTGTATCGCATGGTCCATTTCTATATCAGTAGCTTTTCTTTGGATGGATGGAAACTGAATAAAGTGCTGTAGATGGAAAGAATTCGACTTTCCTTAAATAAAAAAAAAATACAAAAAAAAAAAAAAAAAAAAAAAGAACAGAAAAGAAAGAGTCCACCTTTCACTGCATGTTTATCTTTCAACTTGGAATCCAAATATATTGTCATAAATGTTGTTTCATATGTTATTCCAATTCAATCTAATGGTTACGTTGCATAAAAACTTTAAAGTTACATTTTACTGTTAATAAACTTAATGTGACGTTCCGGCCTCCTGTCTAATTACCATTCACTTAACCTGGGTGTCAAAAATATATTTCTTATTCTCATCGTCCAATAAACGAATATTTTTCCTCATTTTACAATTTTTCAGGATCTTACATAACAATATTGTTCCATTATAATGCAGCAGAAAATATTTAATTACAGTCATTACATCCAACGACTTTCTCCAAAACTCCTTCGGCCTTGGACTAGACAAATCCTCAGTTCCGTCTCGACGTCTCGTTCGTTCCAACATTTGAAACCATAACAAGAATGAGCAATTAATGCTCAACAAGTACATCATTCTAAACATTTAAAACACATAATTTTAAAACAAAATATTTTCAAAATATTTTCAATGCATTCATAACAAACATCATTTCTTGAAAACATACAGTGCACTTAATCCGTACTTTTCTTATGAAAACATGCAATGCATTTAATCCCTACATTTCATGTTTTACTTTTCCTTTCACACATTTGCTCAGTCTTGTTTAATAGACTAAACCCACACATTTGTCCATTCTATTCAATCGACTAAACCCGCAAAAGTACATTTGCCTAATCTGTTTTGTCGGCTGAACCTCTCTTGATTATATTTAGGTTTTCTTTTAGTTGTTAATTTTCTTTCCTAAGCATGCACCGTTCCAAAAAGTTTTCAAATTAATTCTTCGTTCATAATCATGCTCATTTCAAATTATTTTCAAAACATTTATCAATTCAAAACTTTTACCAACACTAAATGCCACTTTATATGCACAGAGAAACAATTTAAGCATTCATGACATTCAATACTACGTTCATCACATTTCACATTTCATGGTACGTAAAATAAGGGCGAAAAATGCACTTGCCTGTCTTGCTGCCTTAACTTACTTTCTGGGAATACTTTTATCAGCTCTTGCACTTCTTCAACCTTTAAACAACTTCCTATAATCATAAATAATTTTAAGTTAGTAACCTTACCAATTCCAATAACTTTTGATTTTGTTTGATGCCTTTAACCTCCTAATGTTTTATTTTGGTTTCAAAAAATCCATTAAACTTAGATACACTCAACTCATGTTACAAAACTCTCTCATCATTTTTCCGTTATGACCAAATTCGTCACTCTTAGATCTTCACATGAGCTTAAAAATCACCAAATTCTGAATTACTATGAAAGAGGTATCATTTCTCAAAGTTGGGCAAATTTTTAGTATTTTCAATTCTGTACCCCTGAACTTAAACAGGTATAACTTATTTTTTACAACTCCTGTGTTATCATACTCTACTTTTACAGAAACTAGACTTCATTATATTCATTTAGGTTCTGTAATTACTCAATTTGAATTTATAATGAAAAAAGATATAAGCTTTCAAATTCAAAACAGAATTCCAGTTCCCTTGTTTCTACAGAAAATTACAGCAATCTCTCTCCGATAATTTATTAAAATACCAAATGAACTTATAAATTTATGAAAAATTTTGTAAATTATATAAACATGTTATATTACTTCAAAAAAAGTTTAGAGTCCATTAGAAATAACCATATTTTTTCACAAAATTTAGATTAGGGCTATAATACCAAAATTTTCAGATTTGTAATTTTGTAAAAATTTCCGTTAACTTCCTTCAATCTTTTCCTAAGCTCTCATATGCATTCCTAAACTTAACCATTCCATCAATAACAGTTTGTGCTACCTTTAAACATGAAATCCTTTCCTCCTAGCATAAATCAATCATTTACCAACTAACCATGAATCAATATACCAACTACAATTCATCCACAATCTTTAACTTAACTATAAATCACAAAAATTATGATTCAAGGTCAAGATTTATACCTTCCACTTTGATTGATGCAAAATAAACCTTAAACTTCCGTGAGTCTAGCCTCCCTTGCTTTTTTTGTGCTTACTTTCCACCAAAATCAGTCCCCTTGAACCTCTTTACCTTTACTTCCCCATGAATTCAACCCTTCAACTTGTGCTCTTTGATGCAAGGTTGATAGATTCTAGAGTTTAAGGGCTTGATTTAGCTTCGAAAGTAAGAATTTTGATAGGGTTTTGCAAGCTTTTTTTAGTTTTCTTTCTTCTCTCTTTCTTTCTCTCTAGCTTGGAAGCATAAGATGGAAACTCTCTCTCCCCCCCTCCCTTTGTCGAAATTTCCTAAAGGGGGAGTAGTCCTTACTTGCTTTTGGGCGAATTGCTTGGCAGTTGATTCAATTGGCACATAATGAGGCTAAGTAGCCCTTAAACTATGGAACCAAGTAGCCACTTTCTTCATCTTCCAACAAGGCTCCTAAACATATGTTCCTTAATTGACCAACAAGACCACCTTCTAAAAGTTTCTAGAAACTTTTAAACCTTTCTAGAATATTCTAAAACTTTCTAATTCTTTCCATGACCTTCCGAAATTTTTCTCGATCCAAACTTACATCACCGCTTACATCACCACTACAAGAAAACAAGGCTATAGTTACGACCAACAACCATTTCTATAGACCAAAAGACCATTGCTATATATCTAATAGCAACGGCTGCCTCCCGTTTTTACAGAAAGCGTAGTATTGGTCTACAGCTACAATTTTTTTTCCTATTGCAATGACTTCGACCCTTACTGTAGCATTATGCCCACGTCAAATATTTAATCAATTGCAACGACATTTTCTTTGAATAGCTACGGGAGGTGACCATTGGTATAAACCCTATACCAACAGCTATCTGCCCCCAAGATTCTACTCACTACTAAAAATTTCACCTACAACTACGGCCATTCTGTGTATGTATAAAGCAAATGACCGTTGCCATAGCCAAAGATTAGATCAATAACAGCAGCCAAATTGAGATAGAGAAACAATCATTACCGTAGATATAGCTTGCTTTTACCAAAAAAAATTATAAATTCCATTTTTCTATTTCCCTCCAAATCAGATTCCCATAAATAAAATATAACGTAACTTTTATTAGTGAAAACTTACTCAAAATGTCAAAACACAAATTATGTTGTTCACATACATTCCCATTCAAAAGTATAATAAATATAATTAAAATTTATAAACATTACAAGTGTCTACAACAATACTTTTGACCGTAAAACATGCTCCTTCTTGTCGAGTTTCTTCACAGGTTAGATACTTGGCAATCTCATCAGGCTCTATTTCGAAGAAAAAAAAAAATAGGCTAATTAATTTAGCTGGAAACAGTCACCTTTTTTCTAAGCCTGCTCTTCCTTGCTGCTTCTCTGTTTTGAGCTAAACTTCTCAATGTCTGAAAACAGTCATGAGCAGATTTTAAGCTTCAAGACTCAAACGTTTTGAAACTTTTCAACTCCAGTAAATAAATCAAAAAAATGAAAAATGTGTAATTTAACTAAATTAAAAAAAAATACCATATGTGAAAATGCAATTACCTTAGCATCAAGTGCTTTCTCAGATGTGACTCCGGGTCCTCTTCTCTGCAACATTGAAGAAGAATAAAGGGCAAGTACCACAGAAGGAGTACTGATAGAGAGGTACTATATGAAGTTTGGAGTTCAAATTTGTTTTATATATAGAAAGGAAGTCCACATAGCAAAAACAAGGGGTAAAATATTATAGTAGGAGAGGGTAATGGTTTGGAAGCTACCCCTGTGGTCTGGTGGAATCTCATAGGCCAAGAAGTAAACATTTCCAGTGTTGCTGCTGGTTTGGCTGTAAAAAAAGCTGCACAGAATCATAAAAGCAAAATATCTGAGAATCAGCAAAAATTAAATACAATTTCAAGAAAATTTATAGAAACTCACAAAGGGTAAGAACCTAATCCCCCTATTTTCACGTGATTATTGTTATGAGAATCATGAATATCTTCAAGAGACTCCAGATCAAGGACTCTTATTTCTGTCTAATTTTCCATTAACATTGTCCGCCTCTGTGGATGATAATGAGATTAGATGTTCAAATACATGTAAATTTACCACACGATAGTGTTTTTTCCTATAGGCTCTTTAATATTTTGAAAATATAAGAAGAAAGATTGTGTACTGAAATCTGCAACAAAGGCATAATACCAAGCTATGTCTTTTGAAATGTTCAGAAGTCACATGGCTATTACGGCTTGTTAGCGGCACTTAACTTTAATGGGAAACAACGGATTGGTTCTTCTGTGAAGGAGCATCAAAGTGTAGTCAGCAACCTGTTGCCGTGTGGCTCTTTCCTTGCATTCTGCACCAGGGGTAACCATGCTGGGCTTGAGAAGAATTCGTTCAAAAAGGACATTGTTCTCAGCTAGGTAGAAGATGACTTCGGCCCAAACTTTCTGGGCCACTTCAAAAGTCCTGTCAATGCCATGTTCACCATCAAGCAAGATCTCTGGCTCCACAATTGGTACAAATCCATTGTCATAAAAAATCAAATAGTATATATCCTTTCAATAAAATTTACAGTACTGAAATAAAATTGAGAACTTTAAACAAAAAACTATATAATCTTTTACTCTTTTGTTGTAACTAATTAGTCAACTTGGACACAGATAACAAGTGTCCATAAAATTGGTGATAATTACAGCATGTCATCTGTGTCTAGTTAGTTGTATACTAGCTTGGCATATATATCATTACTCTTTGGAAATATATGAAATCTAGCTTCTTTTACCTGGGAGATGGCAGCATAGCAAGCGAGGCCCCAAGCGGCTTTTTTCACTGCCAAGTCAGATGGACCATTAGGAATGCTCACGACAGTACGCCTGATTATTATAAAATTGGCATTTGTTACATATGGACATAAGTCTAGGGGGTTAAACGAGCCGATCCTTCGTGTAAAACTCAAATTCGGCTTGTTAAAACTCGGATCAAGCTCAATAAAAAGCTTTAGTCGGCTCGATAAAAAGTTAGTTAAATGAGTTGAGCTCGAAAAAATAAAAACTCGCTTACCTTAACGAGTCGAGCTCGAGATGGAGTTAGTCAAGCTCGTTTAACACCTATATTCATATATGACATAACAATCTATACACACACATAGACGTACATATTTGTTTTCATTGTCTACGGGAATTTTAGTGGTACCATTTGGCAAAACGAGCCCCTTGTTGGTAGTAAGCAGCAGTGCGGGAAGCAAGGCCATCTAGACCTTGGCACCAGGACTCATTATTTGAGCCTGCTAGTGGCACCAAACCCTGTTTTACTCATTTTCAATTAACAGTAGCATTAGAAATTCTATTGCCAAGCTAAATCATACCTTAAATCATTCCATTTGCAGATGGAGTAAGTCTGGGCACAAAGCCATATCATTTGGCAATAAGGAATTATAACAAACACATTGAGGGCAAAAGAATCAACATGCAGTGCAGTCATTAAATGGACGAATTGAACAACAAATCAAATCAAACAAAAATATAAATAAATTAGTAAATCAGTGTGTCTATTAAGAGAGCTTGGAGCTTACCAATAGGAGCAAATCAAGGTCGGAGCTTCAAATAGGAGGAGCCAGAGATTCTAATTGCAATTGGAGCTTCAAGTCGGAGGTCTCCGAGCATCAAATCGGAGATGTCAGAGCTTCAAACCGATATACGAACTTCTAATTGTAGGTCAGCATCTAATCGAAGCATCTAGTCAGAGATGGACGAATTGAACTTCAAATCCGAGCTCGGAGTTTCTAATGGAGATTCGCGAATGGAGCTTCTAAGGCTTCTCAAAGGAAAATTGAAGTGGAACGAAAGATATTCTTCATAAAAAAATAGAATGGAGGGAACGAAATAGAATGGAGGCTGGGAACGATTTTAGGGCTCAGATATTCTTCATAAAAAAATATTACGTTGACAGGTTTCTAAAACTAAATAAAAAAGGGCTACAGCCACTGCTAATTTATTTTTTAAATATATAAATTATAACTAAAAATATAATATATAAATATATTAAAAAATTAATTAAAAATTAATTATTTTGATATATTTTTTATGTGCTTTAAAATTTGTACCACATAATTGTTAAATAAATGTTATATTTATTTTGAGACAGAGGGAGAGTGAAGAAAAAAATTAATTATTTTAATATATTTTTTATGCGTATTAAAATTTATATCACACAACTATTAAATAAATATTACATTTATTTTGAGATTGAGGGATAGTGAAGAAAAAAATTAATGAAAAATTAATTATTTTTATATTTTTTATGCGTATTAAAATTTGTACCAAACAACTGTTAAACAAATATTGCATTTGTTTTTGAGACGGAGGAAAAGAGTGTGTGTGTGTGCATATATTAAATAATATGATCACGTAAAAAAAAAAAAGACACACATGTTTAGAGCAATAGCTGCACACACGTAGCACTAAAAACCTATTCCAACGGCCACTAAAAAAAGGTTATTGTATATTTATAGAAATGTTTTCACTTTGGCCGTTGTTATAGGTCGTTACTGTAACCCAACTATTTCAACGGCCAATAAAAAAATGTTGTTGTATACCTTTAGTAATGTTTCCTCTTTGGCCGTTGCTATAGGTCGTTGTTGTAGTCCAACTATTCCAACGGCCAACAAAAAAAGTTGTTGTATACATATAGCAACGTTTCTACTCTGGTCGTTGGTATAAGTCGTTGTTGTAGCCCAACTTACTAGTAGTGCATTGATGACATCATTGCTTACATCATTAATGACATCATCACTTACATCATCCTTGCCTCATAAATTAAAATATAAAACACTAAGAAAAAATAGCAAAAATATTCTCCATTAATCTCCTTAAATTCTAAATCCCAAAAAAATTAAAATTTTAAAAAAAATTGCTTATAATCTTTACATTAAATATCACAACAAAATAAATTTCATAATTTCTTATTTCTTAAATTTTCAAAGTGTTACACTTAAATACAATACAACTATTTGATTGAATTTGAGATAACAAATGACACATCATTTGGGACAGCAGATTGCAACTCTTCAACTTGGGAGTCGAAAATGAATCTAGTCCCAAATGTTGTCCCTATATTGTACCAAATTTAATCTAACAACTATATCGTATTTAAGTTTATTAACTCTAAAAATTAAAATTTTTATGCAATCCAATCGTTGGATTGGATTGAGACAATATATAGAATAGTATTTGAGACAATAAATTTGGACTCGTATTAAATAAAATATGAAAAATATTCACGTCAACATGTTACTATTGAGTTTGGAATTAACTTTGAAACATTCATCCAAATACTTTTAAGAGAAGATACCAATTTATTCCAAATACAAGTAAAGATGTAAATAGAACAAAATAGTTCGGGATCGTTCAGCTAAAACCTTTGATGGAGATCATTTCAAATTAGGGTTAGGGTTTTCACCCTAACCCTAATTAGGGCAACGTGGCATCCCACGTAGAAGCTCATCCGATTGGTCATCCCCAAAGCTCATTTGCCCGAAGGACTGAGCTTGGACCTAAGCATCCGGAAGGATCGAGCCCGGCTCTGGACATCCAGAAGGATCAATCTCGGTCATCGACCCCTGAATGGTCTTACACTTGCCTCAGCCCTATCGGGACTTTCAAACTATGCGTCTTGAGCTCAGGTCTCCCCAGATAACGGGCCCAATCCGCCCCATCGATTGGGCCTGACTCTGCTTGGTCCGGGTACAGCGGCCCAAAGGCCATAAAACAAGTTCCTAGGCGGTGTTCAATCAACCGCCTAACCCTGCAGTCCTGTCAACTCAAAGGAGGCGGACTATACCTGCTGTCAACTCAAAGCATGAGCATCATGTCTACTTTATCGGGCCGCGAGTCAAGGAAATCTCTACAAATACCGTCTCATCTCTACAGAGAAGGGGATCCCAAAAAAAGAGAAAAAAAGCCCAAATTTTGTAAAAATACAAACTCATCGGAGCAAATCCTCTCTAAACACACACCGGTAAACCCTATCCTCCCCTACTTAATATTCAGATTACCTCCTTAATCTCAACTAATTTAAGTATCGCAGAGAGGGAGGAACGAGGAAACATACCCCCCGTGTTGCCCGTTTTCAGGTGAAATAGTTTCCGCCAATGTGTGCCCAGCTAGAAACAAGGTTCATAGTTGGTCAAAGGTCATGTTGGTCTCAACAATTGGCGTTAGAAGGAGGGCCATCTCTATCCTACACAATCTATCTCCATACTAAACCTTTTCAGCACACATGTCAGCCCATCAAAGTAGTGCAAACCCTATGCCTGATATGCACAGTGCCGGAAGAGCACATATAATGATTCCAGAACCCCTAGACAGGCGGTTTGACGATGTCCAAGACAACCCCGGGGAAAACACCCCTGAGGCTACCACGACCGGCTCCCAACACCACTCTAGGGCACAAAGGAGACGCGACCGGAAACGGCCGAGGGAGGTTGAAGGACGCCAAGATGCCCGAGATCTCTTCAGGTCCAATGAAAGCGAGAGGCTAACCAAATTGTTTCAAGACCAACACAACGTCGCTCTTGAAATTGGAAAGCTGAAAGGCAAATGCACCATGGAGGACGACCAGTCTCTTCAGATCGACACCTAACCTGAACATCCCTGCTCCCCTACATTTCACCACTCCCAGACAGAAGAGTCTCGACACCAGTCGCCACAGACTGGAACAGGCACACCTGCTCCCGATCACCTGAACGGCCCGAGCGGAGAGAGTTGGAAGAATACAAAAGGAAGGTGGAATCCCACGAAAGAATACTGGCCAATCGGGGACTCATGCCGAAGCAGCGGGCACCTACCTGCCCTTTCACAAGGGAAATCGAGGAAAGGGCGAAAAGAGTTCACCTCGGACTCCCCCCTAACCTACCCACATTTGATGGCCTTACGGACCTGTTTGACCACGTAACTAACTACGAGGCCAAAATGAGAGTTTACGGGCACAAGTCTCCCACCCTCTACACCGTGTTCATCACCACCTTGATGGAAGCGGCGGTACAATTTATCAAGCACATGCCACATCGAACCATTGGTAACTTCGAGGAACTGAAAGAAAAGTTCCAAGAACAGTTCAGTGGCAGTGCCTATGAGCCCTTAAGCACACCGGCCCTCGTGGGAGTTGTCCAATGGGCCAATGAGTCGCTCAAAGAGTTCATTGCTCGTTTCAGGAGCACCATGGCCCAGTTTGCCCAGCTAGATTGGAAGCAAGCTAAGATGTTCCTAAGAGCAGGGCTCCACCGACAAAGGTTCCATGCCCTACTGGCCGACCTGATAAGCTCAACCTCGGCTGATGTCTACGACATCATACAATGGGCGGATGTGCATATTAGGATCGCAAACGAGCTTGGTGACTATAACTCATACCCTGTAGCCCATACCATCTCGAAGCCAGCAGAGGAGACACAGCCCCAGGCAAGCTGAGGATGCTATAAGAGGAGCAAGCCCAGCTCTCCTCGAGCATCCAAATGGCCCAAGAGGAACCAGGCCAAGGAATACACCATGCTCAACATGGCCTGCCCCACAATCCTGGCGGCCATCCAGAACGAAGCCTGGTTCCAACCACCAAAGAAGATGACCGTCCTAGAAAAAAAGCGGGACAGGTCTAGGTACTGCAAATTCCACGAGGATCACAACCACACGACTGACCAATGTTACTCCCTCATGGATTACCTCGAACAAAAGGTGCAGGAAGGCTAAATACCATACTTCGTGGGAGCCCCTCAAATCCCAACCAGATTATGGGCCCGTCCCCAGGCCCCATAATCCATGTGATTTATGGTGACTCGAGCACAGGCGGACCACCCAACACTACACGAAAAAACTATGAGAGAAGCATCTACAATGTCGACTCCCATGCTAAATGGATGAAGACTTCCCCGTCCCCGCCGATCACCTTTTTCAACGCCGACTATGACGGTGTGTGTTACCCCCACGATGATACCTTCGTCATAGACGCCCGAATCGGCCCCTACAATGTCAAACGAACCTTGGTGGACACTGGAGCGTTGAGTGATATCTTGTATTACTCGGCCTATGCCCAAATGGACCACTCCATTATAAGCATAGAACCTCCGGAGACCCCAACCATCTACGGGGTAGATAATAACCCAATCCCAGTATTCGGCATGATCACCGTCCCCACCACTTTCAGGACTTTCCCTCTCCAGATGATTGTCTTAGTTAAATACTATATGCTGAGGGTGAAAAGCTCCCTGAATGCGATGATAGGCTGGGAAACTTTAAGCAAACTTCAGGCAGTGGTCTCAATCCTGCATCTCAAAATGAAGTTCCCAACAGACTATGGCATTGGCAAGAGCCGAAGTGACCAATCCATCTCCCGAAACTGCTATGTCCGGTTGCCTAGCTTCCATCATAGTAAAGATTCCGCCAAGGCCAAAGAAGTATATGTCCCCGAACCGGCCCCTTCCACATTTGAAGCATCTGGCCCATTTGAAGCATCTGGCCTGTCTGAAGGAAACAAGGTAATGACTCTACAAGTCAAGCCTTTCAGCGAAGCATGTAGTCAGCCAATCGCCAAGCCTGTTGATGACACGGAAGAAGTGGAGCTCACTCCTGGGCGGCATGATTAAAAAATAACAATCGGCCTTGGGTTATCCGCTGAGCTTTGTCTTGCCCTCATCAACCTCATCCGGGAGTAGGCCGATGTCTTTGCTTGCACTCCTGACGAAATGCCAAGGATTGACGAACACATAGCAGTCCACAAGCTAAGTGTTGACCCCCGACATAAACCGGTGAGATAAAAGTGGAGAAACATGACCCCCGAGCGACAACATGCCGTGGACGAAGAAGTGGGCAAGCTATTCAAAGTCGGGTTCATCTACGAGATCGAGTACGCCGACTGGGTGGCCAACGTAGTGCTAGTCAAGAAACATAACGGAAACTGGAATATGTGCATCGATTACACCAACTAGAACAAGGCGTGTCCGAAAGATGCTTACCCTCTACCCAACGTTGACTAGCTAATCGATGCCACAACCGGTACCCTCTTGCTTAGCTTCCTGGATGCATTCTCTGGATATAACCAAATCCGCATATGGCTGGGCGACCGAGATAAGATAGCCTTTGTAACACACCGGGCAGTATATGCTTATAAGGTGATGTCATTCGGCCTTGTTAATTTGGGAGCAACCTTCTAACTGCTCGTCAACAGGTATTCGCTCTCCAACTAGGCCGAAACATAGAGGTCTACTTCGATGACATGATCATCAAGAGCAAACAAGAAGTTGATCATCTCACTGACCTCCGTGAATGCTTCGACAACCTCTGAGCCCATAAAATGAAACTTAACCCTGCCAAATGCACTTTTAGCATCCGCGCATGTAAGTTTCTTAGCTACATGGTTAGCAAAAGAGGTATCGAGGAAAATCCTAAAAAAATCAAAGTTGTTTTCAACATGTCTCCCCCTTGGACTGCCAAAGAGGTGCAGAGGCTAACCAATTGGACTGCGGCACTTAGGCGATTCATTGCTTGCTTGGCAGAACGGTGCCTCTCCTTCTTCCAGTCCTTCTAGGGGGGCAAACACTTTGAATGGACACCCAAGTGTCAGAAGGCTTTCGAAGATTTGAAGACATACCTGGCCTCGCCACCCCTGCTCTCCCAGGCCCTACCAGAGGAAGACTTATACTTGTATTTGGCAGCCATTCCCTGGGTGGTCGAGGTCGTTCTCATCTGCGTAGACCAAGGGCAATAGCATCCAATCTATTATATCAGCCATGCCCCCAAGGACGCTGAAACCAGATACCCTAACGTGGAAAAGTTTGGACTAGCCCTTCTAATCGCATATTAAAAGCTTCGGCAATATTTTCAAGGAAGAACCGTCAATGTGCTGACCAACTAGCCATTACAGAAAATCCTTCATAAACCCGAGCTTTTTGGTCACCTTGTTGTCTGGGCTGTCGAACTAGGCCAATTCCACATCCAATATCGTCCCCAGAAAGCAATCAAGGGACATGTCTTTGCAGATTTCAAACACGGCTTCCTAGAAGACCCCCAATCTCTCGGTACGGAGGCCGACCATCCAAATAAGGAATCCATGCAACCATGGAAGCTCTTTGTTTACGACTCTTCAACCTCCTTGGCCTCTAGAGAAGGAATGATCCTCATTAGTCAAGAGGGATTCGAAGTACGGCAAGCAATCTGTTTTCGTTTCCCCGCCACCAACAATGAGGCCAAGTACGAAGCTCTATTGGCTGGGCTACGCCTCGCTCAACAACTTTAAGTAAAGAATTTGAAGATCTTTAGCTTCCCTGGTCGTCCAGCAAATTACGGGGGACTACGGGGCGGTAGACCCCAGAATGGTGAAATACTTAGCCAAGTCCAACTCCCTCTTGGCCACACTCAATTCCTACACCATTCAAGCCATCCTCAGGGAAAGAAACACCGTGGCTAACACTTTATTGAAATTAACAACAACCGGTCAAGCCACCCCTGAAAAAGCTGTCTACTTAGACACCATAGACCGACCGTGCATCGAGGAGGCCCAGGTCATAATAGCATCCGATGCCTCCGACTGGAGGGCCCTGTTAATCACTTACCTAGACCATGGGATCCTCCCAGAAGACAAGACTGAAGCCAGAAGACTAAAGTTCAATGCAGCCTCATTCGTGATGATGGATGACACACTATATAAGCAAGGGTTCATCACTCCCCTCCTCTTGTGTGTTGGCCCTTCACTGGCTGGGACCAAAGAAGTCCACAGTGGCAGTTACAATAGCCACATCAGAGGGAAAACTCTGGCCGCCTAGATAACCCGAGCAGGCTACTAGTCGCCAACCATGTTGCAAGACTCCAAGGTCTTTGTCAACAGGTGCAAAGCCTGCTAGCTCCATGCCAATGTTCTGCGACAGATGCCAGAGTAACTCTCCGTAATCATGACCCCCATCCCCTTCGTAGTATGGGGAATAGACCTCATGGGGCCATTCCCAATCTCATTCGAAAGCTTTCGATATGTCATTGTAGCGATCAACTATATGACCAAATGGGTGGAAGCTAAGCCTCTCAAGAATATGACCGCCTGGACCTGTCAGCATTTTTTCAAAAACGAGGTCATAATGAGGTTTGGTATCCCCCAACTACTCATCTCCGACAACAAAACACAGTTCGTCGACTAAAACTTCGAAGAGTATTTGACCAATATGGGCATCAAGCACTACTGAGCGGCAGTCAAGCACCCACAAGCTAATGGCCAAGTTGAGGTCACAAATCGGATCATACTGAATGGAATCCGTCGGTGGTTGGAAGGAGCCCAAGGAAAATGGTACGACGAGTTACCGACCGTCCTGTGGGCCTACCGCACCACCCCTCAGTCCACGACCGAGGAGATAACTTTCAAAATAGCCTACAGATTTGAAGCAGTCATCCCAATCAAAAAGGAGATACCTACGCCTCGACAGCTCTACTTTGATGAAATCCTCAATAAGAACCCTACTCGGGCAAATTTCGATTTCCTGGATGAAACAAGAGACAATGCAGTCCTACGGATAGCCTAGCTCAAGAAGCAAATTGTAAAATACTACAATGCTAAGGTCAAAACTAGGTGATTCGAAGTCGGGGATCTCGTTCTTCGAGCTACCATCACCTCCAGGCCAACCAAGCAAGGCAAGCTGCACCCAAACTGGGAAAGCCCCTACTTGGTCTCGACGATCCTCCACCCGAGTACATATGCCCTCAAAGACATGGACGACTATGAACAAGGCAACCCATAGCACGCTATCCACCTGAAAAAGTACTACTCGTAGACATTTCTAGTCAGGTAATTTTCATTTCACGTCCATACATTGTAACAGTTTGCTCGCCTACATACGACGAACTTTCTTATTAATAAAAATGTCTTTGAACACAATCAAATGACTCATGTTTATGTCACTTATACACTTTATCCGCGCGACCATAAACACTTGGTCGGAAGAGTATAAGTAAACTAACCATGCCAACGCCTCATCCGCGTGACCATAATCACTTGGTCCGAGGGGCACAACCCATCACGATAGTCTCACTTCCTACCCGCGCGTCCAAAACACTTGGCCCGTGTACACAAGTACACAATCGTTATGCATTCTCAACCCCAACCAACGCCATCCACCTGGTTTGGGGTAAATTGTAAACCCTTAACTCGGCACTACTCCCACAGTCACTCCTAAGTTTCACCATGCTTAAGGTAAACCATAAGCATGATCAAACTAGGGGGCATACTATGGATAGCTGCCCGGGTTACTTGACTTATTAAACAACCCAATTTAATTCAAAATCAGGACCCAGTTATTCGATCGGTCTTTCAAAAATAAACTTTCCCGTTCATTCATCTTGGTAACACTTAGTTATTTCCCAAAGTTGCGAGTTGTTACACTTAGCGGATTCTATCATATTTTTATCTTATCAAATCCCGAGTTGTCTTTACATTTGGTGGATTTTATCAGATTTTAATCTTCATCAAGTCCCGAGATGTTTAAACTTATAAATTTTATCAAAATCATAAGTTACCGGCCATATTCAGTTTGAAATAGTCAAGTCTTATATGATAGTTGGGCTCAACACATCATAAAAATTTTCAATTTTAACAAGTTAATGAACATTCATATCTGTCTAAACGGAAGCAAAAGAGAATAGAACACAATGGAATTCAAGTTTAAATTTCATTAATACTTCAAAAATATTATAGTGAAAATTGAATTTACATTTCATTAAAACTCGAAAAAAATATTACAAAAGGTCTGCAGTCTTATCCTAACTTCCTACACCCAGATGGTGGGCCAGACATCCCAGAAGGCTTACTAGGCAGCTCCCTTCCTCTAGAGGCACCCCGAAAAACTGCTTGGCTCCCCCCACGGGCTGCTCCGCTGCCGCCTCATCCTCGGGCTCCGAATCAACGGCCTCCAGATCCACCAAGAGGTCCATAATGGCCTTCATGTCCATCCCCCTTTTGGTGCCTGGTTAGATGAATAGTGTAAGTGTACACCAGCTATAGTATATAAGATTATCGATCCCACGAGGACTAATATTACAACTATGTACCAACCAAGAACTTCTTTTACTTATCTAATGAATAATTAAAGATTTAATTTTTAAACTAAATAACTAATTAAATAATTAAGAAGCAAAAGTAAATTAGGGTTTAAATCAATAGAGAAAGAAGTATTAAGATTTCAATTTCACTTATCCTTCATAATTAAAGTCAATCGATTTACCATATAAGTTATGTATCTTATCTTTCTGACAGTAGAATTTTCCAATTTTAGATAGATACCCTATCTCTAGGTGTAACATCCCTAATTCAACTTATCAGTCCCACAGTCTCCATGCGAGATTTAAATAATTTGAAAAGCATTAAGTTCTTTGAAAATTTTCGGATTCATTAACCTAAGTATAATTACTACCGAAACCGCACAAGTCACCTTGAACTATCTCTAGCAAAGTTTAACCTATGGTTATGCCTCAATTTGCACTCATTAATCTTTACCTCTCGGTCCTTCTATTATATGACAAAAGATCATCTAAATAGTAGCTAAGTATTTAGAAGTATTAAACTCATAAGACATATCTCACAACAAACAGATCCATAAAACGCATGATAAAAATAATAACATTAATTACTCATGGCAAGATCCATTTAGTCTTAGTACAAGAGAATTTAGAACATATTTAAATTACAGAAATCAAAGAAAAAGATAGAAAAATCATAGAAAAGTCGGCGAGAAAAGACAGCCTTCTGGTCTCCGCCTCCTTGAGCTCCTATTCGTGTTCTTCGATTTGTCGAAGTCGAGATCTGGAAATCTGAGTTAGGAAGTGGTACTTATAGCTTTCAACCTTGGAATTAATCATAAGTCAACTCAAATTAGGCTTTCTGTCTTTTAGTCCAAGTCCAACTCTTTAGAAAAGCCCAAATTCGCGTAGGTTAAAGCTTCCCCAGAAAAGTCAATAGAATTTGTGATAAGTTGCACGACCTTCCTTACGACTCGACCTTCCTTACACCAAAAACTTGAGCAATAATATTGACATCAACTCCTGTGCATGGTGACGCAGGAGTCGATGTCAATACTATTGCTCCCCTAGGCCTTGGCCAGTCCGGAGCAGTCAATCCCCAAATGATTGGCGATCAGTGTAAGCAGGCCACTGAAAACTATTTCACCCTTGGTCGCCCTAGATTGCTTGTTGATGTGGCGAAGGAAGCTGACTCTAGTGTCGAATGGTCGCTCGTGAATCATGCAGTGTAAGAGATATAGCTCGTCACAACGAAACACTCTGTCGCTGTCTCCTCGGCCAAAACTAATGTAGGCTATAAACCGCTACATGTATCAGAAGCATGGGTTGTGAACGTTGGTGGCCTTCAATGTGGAATTGGCTTGACCGGTAATTTGGTATAAGAATTGATTGCCATTGAAATTGGCCAGTGATATCCAGTCATTGTTGATTGGGAAGCCCAAAATCCCGTTGAATTGGGTGATTGACAGTGTGTATTCTTCATTCATTAACCAAAATTTGAGCCATCGGTTATTGCCAGAAAAAATCGAGGGAGAAGTTACTAAAAAACTCGAGAACAAGTCGGATGTAGGTGGCGCTTTTCATTTCTATAAACTGCGTACACCCGGCTCGGTCACTCATCCATTTTATGTCGTCAAGAATGCCCAAGTTTCAGAGGGTGTGGATGCTCATGTAGCGTGTGTTGAGTATCTTCTGAGTGCTTAGGGCAGCGTACCGAGCCTCTTACTTGGTGTCTCCAAAGATAATGCCATATTGGATTGTTGGGGCATTTTGCCTAGCACTTTGTGGGCGACTTGTTTGGCCTTGAGAGGACTCGCCCTGGGCGCGTTTCGAAGACCTCATAGTGTGCATCCTGTAATCAGAAGATTTCCCAACCAAAAAGAATACTTACCCAAGCTTGGATTGCGTCGGATTCGACGATTTTGTACTTTGGACCACGTGTGGAATTTAAAGGATTTTTGAAATTTTTTGTGGAATCCGAGGTTGTGGTTGGCGATGATCAGTGCTTTTTATATACATATTTTTTGATGTTTATTCTCTTGATTTATTACAAAAATACATGAATTGGGCTTATATATCATTGTTTCGGCTAACAAATCATCAATCCAAGGCCTATTTTGGACAAAAATCAAAGTTTGACATAATCCCGGTTGCCTGGAATCGAAACAGAAGAAAAAACAAAACAACTAAGAGCCTTACGGGTGGCCTTACAGCCGTAAGCTAGACCATAAGGCAGCTTATGGCCGTAAGCCAAGCAGTAAGGAAGGCCGTACAATTTATCGCGAATTCTTTTAACTTTTTCGAGAAGCTTTGACCAAGGCGGTTTTAGGCTTTCCTAATTGATTTCAAAGTTCAATTCAAGTGGAAAACCTAATCCAAATCAAATTCTGAGAATGTCCAAAGACTAAGCCTATATAAACTCCCTCCTAGCTCTCAAAAACATACTTTTCATACAATATACAATTAAGGGGAGATCAAGAGCTCAAGGAGGCGGGAGACCGGGCTACCACACGAAAACATCTAGCCGACTTCTTATGGATTTTTCTATCTTTTCTGTTGTATTTTGTAGATCAATCAATATGTTTTGATTTATTTTTATATACTAAGACGATACGGATCTTATTCATGATTAATTAAAATTTGATTTTATCTTTATTACGTGTTCATATTACTTTCACATATTTATTGAGTTATGATACATGTTCTTAATGTTTTTGAAT
>JAUMHB010030954.1:0-10258 GCA_032359685.1 Pittosporum tobira | reverse complement strand
GAAATTAATAATTGCGTATTGAAGTATTAGTCTACATATTTCCTTATTATTGGGGTGGAACTTCTATTTTTTTTTTTCCCGTGCCTGAATCATGGTTAAATTTCCTGTGGTTATTAATTTTTGGTATGTGAATTCAACATTTGATTGAACTTGAGAGCAGTTAACTTTGGGAATAACATATTTCCACAAGGAAATATGTTATTTTTATAAGATGTCCCACCATTTAGCTCAATAATATATAAGAAAATTGCTATCAACAGGTGGGATTTTTTGTGGAACTATTATATTTTCTTGAAGAAATAGCAGCCCTCAACTTTAATTAATATCCTCAAAGGGATGTTCAAGTGGTTGTGAGTCTCAAAATAAATGTTTTGAGTTTGAAATTCCGTGACAATTAATTTATTTGGACACTTGCATATAATTTACTATGTGATCATTTGGTATTCATGGTTGATGAGGTATTGTGTGTGCACCGTAATTTATCCCAAGAGATTTTGATTGAGTGAAAACTTATTCCCAGAAAGTATCTACACCTCAAATCATGATCAACGCCCGATACACTATATTAAGAGCAAGTTTGGAATCACATGCTCAATTTGTAAAATGATTTTAACATAGCATTAGTGTTGTTCTTAAAACAAACGCAGTTAGCTACCTACAAGTTTAGTGGTATTATTAGCGTTATCCTAGGACCAAACAAAGAATTTGAAGCATTACTTACAATTTTATTGGGTGTCCCTGTAAGATACCATAATTGCCCTAGTTCTCTAGGAAGAAGTTTCTATTGCTTGTCGTTTCCAAGACTCTAATTGAATAAATTCCAATAGGCATTCCATATGTTATTTTACCAAGGGTAAATGGGTAACACGTCTTTTACATGGCATTTGGGGTGGGGTGGGGTGGAGTGGGTGTTTTGTTTTTTTGTGGGGGAGGGGTAGGGACGTTAAAGAAAAATGTTACATGGCATGAATGCCAATCCAAGTATCAATAAATTTTTAGGGATTAATATATTTATTGAATTATGGTTATTGATATTTAATAAACATATTTATTGAATTAAGATTTGTAATTTAAATAAGTTTTAAAATTGTGAGAAGATTTTTTATTTTTTTGGCTTGGTTATGATGAAAATTATTAGAAATATGTATTATAAATAAAATTATTTTAGGAATCTTAAACTTAAAGACTTTAGATCTTTTTACTAGTTTAATTTTGGTTCATTTTTTTCAGTGTTTGACTCTAATACTTTAATTTGTAAATATAATAATTTATTTATTTAATACTCAATAAAATCAAGTCTTTTTTCTTTTCGTATTAAATATATGTTTTTAATATATTTTTTTCAATTAATAACGTGAGATATAATTTTTAGATATCAATAATATAGTGTTTTTTTAATAGTTGTAAATTATTCAACTCATTGAGAGAGTTTTTTTTAGTAGTTGTTAATTATTTGACTATCTGATAAAGATTTATTTTGTGATAATGAAACTTGAGAGAGTCTAAAATTATGAAATTTTTTGAGAGAGTTTTGTTTGTTACTTTATTTGTATATATATATATATATATATAGATATAAATTAATATAGATAGATTATTATGGAATCCTATTCCATAAAGGAAATTCTCATAATAACAATAATAAAGTAAATTTCCAAAATCCCGTAAAGGAAAATATTATTATTATTAAATGAAAACTCCTATGTTAATTAGGAGAACTGTGTTACCTAGAATGTTTATTCTTTTGTTTAATTGTTAATAACAAAAAATAAAATAAAAACTACAAACATCCTAGAGAAAGTTGAGCTAGGGTTGGATTGGTGTGATAGCGAGAGTCTTTCAACTTTTATTCGGTTCAAACACTAAGATTGACGGCATTCTATATGATGCTAACTATGTGGCCTCCAACGCAGAAAGCAGGCTAATTCAGAGGGTTGTTTGTTTTTGCATGCCTTTACGCCATTCTGTGCTTGCCAATTATCAACGCTCATTTACATAGGACCAACTTCTCGGGCGCGATTATTAGACTCAGTTACGCTTTCAGGCCATTCGATAAACAACCAAGAACCCACGTTCGTTCGATACGATGCTACTCTGCTCTTGAACTTAATTGGAATTGAAGTTTCAGCCCCGAGGCCGAGAATTGGCAGCTTAAGAAAAAAGAGGGATTTACAGCTACTAAAGAGTTTCATATCCCAACTGGTGTTGTTGGGCACCACCCTTTCGTGGACAAGGTTGTATTGGTAATACCAAACTTTGGGTAACTGGTCATCCTTGTATTGCCCTTTGCTTGGATATACTTACCTAACCTAGAAATGGGCCTATTGGCTTTTGATGCATTCAACTTATCAGCTACAGAAGCACTAGACTTGGATTACCCGTGCATCCCAAAGCCACAATCTGGTAAGGTTTCCGAACGAACGTCAGATTGCACCAAATAATCGATCAGGTGTTTCCGTTTCACCGATGTACACCACCAGAGAGAGATACATGTGAGACAACCTTAACAGATGTATTTTTTGGTGATACATATTTCTCCGTGCATCCTAAAGCCCCATTCTGGTAAGGCTTCCCCCAGAGCACCCAAAATGACATGATTTAACATACCCATATCTTTAAATGCCAAAATTTGAAATTAGACATATCTATGTAACTAAAGATACATCCAAAAGGGTGAGAAAAATGGCGGATGCCTCTACGAATAACTTGAAAGTCTCACCTATCAAAAAAAAAAAAAAAAAGTTCCGCCGGCGGCGATAGAGAATTTGACTACAAATAATCAACATAAAGATATATCATCAATAGTTGTTTAATTATTAATATACCAAAACGATGAACCTACAACAAAACGTTGCGTTAAAAAGATTAAAACCCTGACTAGACTAGATGTACACCACCAGCAACCAACACCACTACACATTTCGACACAAACTTCATCCTAATTCTCCAACCCCCCATTGATTCGCCATCACTACAAACTTCATAATCATTATTCTCAGTCGTGCTTATTAGGAATATTATTGTTTGTTCCTTCTTAATTACCTTTTTCTAATCAGGTAATGAAACACTTTCATTTAATTTTTTATATACGTCATTTGTCCTATAATATATACGAAACACACTTTGATGGTAATGTGACATGAATTTTTAGCTGTGTAAAAAATATATTCCGTACATTCAGGTTTAAATGTCCTATTTTTTATTTTTTTTAATTTATTTTCAACATGAGATTTAAGACGTTCTAAAACAAGTTTATATATTATATATTTTTGTATATTTAATAGATTTGATAAGATAAACTTAATGTCACAGCTAGATATAAAATCTAAGATAATAAGTAATTTTTTTTGTGTGTTTATTGTTTTGTAATTGCTCAGCCTCCTTTAGTACCATTGAAGTGGAATAACGAAAGAAGTTGGTCTATTATATGCAGTACATATGTAGCATACAGAAGTTTTAAAAATCATACACAAATATCGCATATTGAGGGAATCTCATTTGAAAACTTTAAAGAGAGATAACAGTGAGGAAAGGTTAATTGTAAAAATAGTCATATTTTAAGGGTAAGTCAATTTTTTTTTTTTTTTTTCTTTCCGGAGCAAAGGTCATCATGTAAGTATAACCGATATTTCCACAAAAACAATTTCACATAAATAGTAACTAGGTTCCAAACGTTTTAGCAGGGGACATTGAAACATCAATCTTGCTGATCCAAATATCATGTGCCTAAATTTTGCGAATCTAACATTCGCTTCATTTCATTACCACGATAATAAACCCTCATTTATGAAGTTATATTAATTAATTAATATCATTATATTATATGCACAGGAAAATGTAAGCAAATAACAAGGATTTAATTGTTTAAAACCAAGCCTTTGTTCAGCCAATTTCTCACGACCATGAACGCTTGCTCGGCATCTCCATCTTCTTCCGAAGATTCAGGCCGGTGCACAAACCCATGCCCTCTTCCCTTAAAAATCACCACCTGTGATCCCTCAATCTTCTTCTCAACCTCTTGCAATGCACTGACTGGACAATGTGGGTCATTATCACCTGCAATAAAGAGTACAGGTACTTTTACAGCAGGTAAAACCAATGGTTCAATCCTCCCCCTTCCATAGAATATGACTCCAATCCCAAAACAGGCACTCTGATCTCGCACTAGCACATCTAGGACTTTGTCACCTCCAAAGCTAAAACCCATGATACCGAGTTTTTTTGAGACTCCTGCTGCTACAAATTCGTCCATCATCCATTTAACGGATGTATCAATGTCCTTTTCAACTCTTTCTTGGTACTCCCTAGCCAGCCAGGGCTCAAACAACATTTCGGGTTGGTCCTTTACCCATGGATCACCACGAAAAAGATCGGGTACTAGAACACTGCAGTAGTTTAACAAGCACCAGGAAAAATATTAATACCTCTGCTCCACAAAAAAAAAAATCCTATTCATCAAGTAATTTTGTCAAACAAAAAGGTTCTGATTTGATTGATGATACATAAAGACAGTTTATCATGACTTCACAACATCATGCCACTACAACTAAACTACATGATCAGAGGGAACTATATCCTTAATATTCGTGTATCTTTCATATGGGCCTCTTTTTATGGAATGGAGGGAACTATAGAATCAGCGAATAACAAGAGGCACCAGTCTGGATATCATGTACATTTGTCAAATAAAGTGAAATTATGAAATCAATGAGCATTTGTCAATGATTATAGGAAAATGCTGCATCCGTGTAGGTCAGGGTTGCATGTAGATGGCCATTGATTCCCTTTTGATATTCAAAATGCAAGTATTTTCTACATCAATGCAACATTATCCCATATCACTGATAAAAATGGTCAATGATTTCATAATTTCATGGAATCTAGATTCCCTATAAACACTTGTTTCTTTTATTAAGTTATCAACATAGGAAAAAAAAATAGTTACTCCGTCGTTCCACAAGAAGAGTTTCATTTGTCAAGATATTGTTCCAAAAGAGTTCCTTTTTTAATGATTGTACGAAATGATACAATGTATTAGTCCACCATTGTAAATACGTTATCATGACATCGCCACTAAACCAATATTTCACTATTTTATCGGTACATGTAAAGAAAATTTATCCTTGATATGCCATATTCACAAATTTTGCAGATGAGACTCTTTTTTGTGGAAATTATTGAGTCCTTTTAGATTTCATAAGTCAAAGCAGAAACATTAAATAGAACAGAGACATAAATAAAAAATCACATAACATACTTGTACCCATTGCATGCAACACGGTACGCGAAATCTCTTGTGGACGAGTCCTCGAAACCAAAGATATCAGATAAGAGCAATATGCCCGTTCCGTTGTTGTTCTTCACTGCCTTGAAAAGATATGCATTGATGCTATCAACTCCCTCCCCTAAGGAAAGCTCCACTCCATCCACTAGCTCACAAGCCTCATCATTTATGCTATCTTCAACTTTCACTTGGCTGCAAGATACTCTACAGGCCGCATCTTTTATAAATGACAGCGATGATCTCTTAGAATTTATACTGCAGATTTTCTGGACAATAACTGAAAATTTACAGTCAAAATTTGTAGGATATAAAAGCCCATCTTTATCTGCAACAAGAATAAAACTATAGAGTTTTGACAGGATCAGATCAACTGATAAGTGTTATAAAAGTACATAAACAAACAGTTAGCCTCCTCAATCAAAAACAAAACTAACCTTACAATGATTCATTATTGTACAACTAAACTTTTTGGTGGCATTTATTGCAACTATAATAAGAATAGGCCTAAATATTATTTATGTATGCCATGTGATATGATGACGTACGTTCAACACACATGGATAAATTTCAGAGGTTTTGCCGGTCGAACAGTTGTACAAGAACGCTAAACATAATAAAAGCTAAAGTGCATCAGAGCAAGTCCTAGATGAGGGAGAGCATTTAGCACAAACTACCACCATCAAAAGGCTCAACAGCCAGTAGTTACGACATTTGAGAGCAGTGTTGGTCTGTTTTCAGGTAGTGGCAGCTTTGAAGATTAATATCAGAAAGAGTTAACTTTTTCCAGTGGGTGATGTGATGGAACTTGCTCATATGGTAGAAAATATATGGTCATGTTTGGAGTGGGTGTTTGTGACGAAGGATTTATCCTCTCCTTTTGTAATTTTACTTGTATTCAGGTTGGGCACCTTTGGTGGTGTTTTTTTTGATCGGCAAAATAAAATTATATTAACCCCCCAAAAGATTATTACATTTGTGGCAAATAAAAAAGATTTGGATATGGCCATCAGCCCATCAGACATAAAAACCATAATCAAAACCCAACCAATGGTGATGCATAAAGAAAGGACACACGACCAAAAAGATACCCAAAAATTACAAGAAAAAAGAAAAAAAGAAAAAAAATTGAAACCAAAATGCTTTGAATGATTCCACAGCATCAGCCTAATAAGTGCATAGGGGTGGACATTTCAGCTTCTCGGCACACCACTTCTATTAAGCAGAAAGTTAGCAACATCAACAAGGGGACACTCCCCTTTTGAAGTCTTCGATATTGCTATAGAAAAAACATCCTCGAATACAACCCAAAGAGAGCAGTAACTACAAAACCGCAAATATGCATACTCACATTTATAACTACACTACACTTGGTGATTTTCTAATATGGTCTTTTACTTATAATATAGGAAAGGGCTCAAACAGCCATGGATGAAGCTTGAAATGATAATGGAGGTTGAAATTTTGGAGAGGAAAAGGCATGGTACAGTAGTGGTATTAGGTGAACAATGTGTAAGTAGCTACTTATTGGCTAAATTCATCCTAGTCATCACAGTATAAATTGAGCTTACTAGGGAGGGGTTTAGTAGGTTTTATGTTCCTAGTATTACCTGGGGATTGCCCCCCTTTAAAGTTGTAATTCTTGGTATAACAAAATCATCATCAATTACCAATAAATAAAATTATAAAAGCATAATCAGCACAATACTCACATTTATATGGGTTCGTTTTGATAGAGAAATCTAATACTACCTGTGTTCCAAAATTAGAAATACCCTTTGGTTTTCTGAATCATGCAGATACTAAAGTTCAAATTCCATAATATTCTTTTTGTTTTACCACAACAATCATTATTATTGTAAGTTAACATGTGTTACTTATAAGGCGATCGGAGCTTGGAGGATCTAACATATTTAACAAAACAACGTCTCATTTTTTAAAAATGTTGATAATGCATCCTGGTTTTTCTCTTACATAACATATATTTACTGCTTTCAACATTTAAATAAATTCATATTAACTTACCATTTTATGATTTTGCAATTCAATCAAAAAAACCTCTACCACTAATTTTGGAATTTGGTAGTATAAGAACATGGAAAACAAGTGAAACGTACAGAAAAGCGAAGCCCAGAAGAAGTGAAACTTGAGACGAGTGGCTTTCTACTGGAGAAACGGCTTCTTCTTATCGTCGTCGTCGTTGTTGTTAAAGCCTGAAGTAAGGGAGTTGAGGCCAACCCCATCTCTTATTCTCAACTGTCGCTCTGTATCAACTATCAAGAGCAAAACGAACAGATAATATTACCTTCCTCTCTCTTAACATTTTGAAACAAATTTGGGCCTCAAATTATAGTGTGCGGCATTCCCTTCAGAGTGGGCCCCTATATAATTTGGGTGCACTCTATCTGGTCGGGTTTAGTCCAAACCGGGTCGGTACCACTTCCTCCCTCAGTTCATTCATTCACAAGATAGTATTCCGTCGGTCCTAATTTTTTTACAATATTTTAATTTTTTATGGAATTTAAAAAATATATTTAATATTATAATTTTAAATAAAAAATAGTGATTGAAGTAGTAATATTATAATTTAGATAGTTAAGTAGTCATTAAAGTGGTGAAATATAATATTAATATTATAATCTTATGCCACAACTAACTGGTCTCCACAGCCCCTCTAGCAAAGAATTTGGTAGTTTTTGTATAATCTATACTACTTGGATCAAAACATAAAACACTTTCATTATGGTGGGGAGGATAGATTTAATAGAATATATAGAGATTGTGATAGATTTTAACGTGGTGATTAGAGATTATACAAAAATTACAATATTTCCTATCAAAGCTCCATCACATATTGAAAAATCATTGGGCTTGATTGCTAGAGGTGGAAAGTTTGCAAAAAGAACTAAGGTTGCCGATAAATTAGTTCTTAAATTACAACTTTTGTGATTATTATTATGAACTTTATGTATTGATTGAAACTTTCGTGCACTATGTGTAATTTATTAGAACTTTTGATGAATTTTATCTGAAAGTCTAACTCCCAATTTAATTCTAGCCGTTACTTTTGATGGTTGTTAATAAGAAAACAAGAATTAAGAATAATAATTAAAAATAATAAAGCATGCCTTTTATAGGATAAGAAAATATTACAAAAATATCGTACAAATAGCAAATGATATTTGGTTATTTTTATAGAATTGCTACGGGGGTAGTTATGACATTTGAGTTGATATTATTACCGTTGAGATGGAGCTGAGACACGACACTTATTTTTTAACAAGTCTATTACACTTGCTACTAAAGTTGATGGAAGTGAGAGAATCTACCTGGTTTTAGAAATGATGAGTGGCCTAGAATTGAATTTTATACACGAGGTGAGAATATAATTTTGGTGAAATCGTAAATGGTAATTTATAATTTATCTTATAAATTATCCAGGCAAATATTATTACGATAACTTCGGTCTATAAGTATCATATAGGAGTATTATTCTTCAAGGCCCGTCACTACTCATACTTGGAAAACCACTTTCTACGCATGGGCTAGGCCAAGAATTCATGAGCCATCTCAGCATGTCGTTTGTTACTAATACAAGTAGAAAACCACTTTTTACCCATGGGCTGACCCAACCAATGTTTTGGGTCAGTTCATTAAACTGATTATGATGAAAAAAGTTCAAATTATCGTCCGGTTTGCTTCATCTGGTATGACTTTATGAGTTTACAGTTTCTATTTTCTGCAAAGACTGAAGTATAATTTGCACCCAAAGGTATACTGAAAATACAAATTGCATCCCAATGAATTTTTTTTAACAAAAAAATCCTAAACTTTCATTTAGTAATTAAATGCACCATCCGTTAACTTCTCCGTCTAATTCCTTAACAGAGCTTGTTAAAATGAGGGCAAAATTAAAAAGTCCTTAGGTCACCATCTTAAATCTCCCTTTCTTTCATTCTCACTTTTAGAAACCCTCTCTCATTCTTCACCTCAAAACAGCAACCTTCATCTCGCCCACCATGTCTCTTCCAACACCAAAACCCAAAACCACCAATCTCCTACACTGAAAAGCTCCTCTGAAAAGTCCTATTCATTCTCCCCCCCCCCCCCAAGACTAAAATTGATTTTTTCATGCTTGAGATTATTTATTGTTTCATTTAAATTTGATATTTTTTTTTGCTTGATTATGGTGAAGTAATCTTCTGTTGGGGCTATTAGATATAGTAATTGAAATTTAATCAACTGTTGATATCAAAGTTATAATTTTTATATGCACGGATGATAGATATTTGTATATTGGTGCAAAAATATACATGTATATGTAACTATATTTTGTAGAATTTGTCATGTCACCGAATTTGATATCAATTGATTTTTCTGCCTTTTTTTTCAACTTGTTAAATTTTTAATTTTTTGGGTCACTCTGAAAAATTGTGTATACCTTAACTCTTTGTGCTATAGAAGCTGCATATTTTGTTGCAGAAGTTGACATTGGATACTCAGACTAAGACTTTGGAAATTACAAAGCCACTAAGAAGTTGATTGATTTGGTAGTTATTGAATATTGTCTTTTTGGTATTCTATGTTCATCAGGTTTGAACTTATTAATTGAGGATATATTTTGCCTGTAGTCTTTTGTTGATTCAGGTGATGCAACAAATAGTTCATCATTATTTGAGAGCAAGTTTTAGATGGATCTGATTTTGGGGTGAAATTTGCCGGCGTAGTCAAAGATTCGGAGGGCAGGGTCGAGATTTTGTTGGCGGGTGATGGAGACAAAGAATTTAGAGTAGAGTTTTAGGGGCCTGGGTTTTATCAGAAAAGTGATAGAGTAAGATTTTAGAAGTTGGTCCTTGTTGGGGATTTTCAAAATCCTCAATAATATAAATCTGATAAATATATGTTTATCTATTTATTGTATAATTTATGGTGAAAAGATGTAATGGTTCAAGACATCTTTTGAAGTTTAAAAATGTG
>JAUMHB010030943.1:0-21634 GCA_032359685.1 Pittosporum tobira | reverse complement strand
TGACATTCTTTTTGTCGGATACCCCAAAATATTATATTTATAAAGATAAAATTTTAAAATATCGGGTTCTTACAATACAATCATTCTAGTGTCATGTTAAAGTAATTAGGTTGGAATCCTTATTGGCCCTAGATTGAGATTGTCTCAAATTCTTGTAACTTGGATCTGTCATGATTAGTTGACCCAACCCAAAATAAAATATACGACCATCATAAGGTGAAAAGGAAAGAGTGAGGTTCGTGGAGCGAAGAGTTAAAACTATGACCAATGTATTTGGGATAAAGCTTGAGTATTCTATACATATCTTGTACTCTCCAGATATCGATTCTAGTGAATCTCCTGCCTCTCATCTGTCCTTTCTTTATTTTATTTTTTTTCAATTTGTATTTCTACATAAGTTGTTATGTTCCGGTCTCTTTATTTTATTTTGTTTTGTGTTTTTGCCGTAGTTTTATGTACCGCCGTAAGATATTTGATTTCTTTAGAAGAATCCAAATCTATTATCTATTACTACTATAAAAGAGACAAGGGAGTCAAAGCGCAACATGACCCACTATTTTGTCATATTTTATTTTGTCTTATTATTTTTCATCAATTATTCTTGTTATCATATTATCTATTAGTAACACACTATCATTTATTACACCAAACCTTAGAGTAATAGTATATTACTACTAGATATTAATTTAGATAAATTCATTTGTTTATTATTATTATTATTATTATTATTATTATTATTATTATTAATATTATTATTATTATTATTATTGTTATTATTATTATTACTATTATTATTATTATTATTTTGGGATATGATGGGTTTGGATTTGGTTTATAACAAATATCAGCTTTAGTTTATAAATGAATATAACTGGTATTTAAATTAATTAGTAGTAGTTTATTGTAAATATATGGGTAGGTATGTATATATAATTTTTTTTGCCAAAAGGCCTCATCTCTAAAAGCCCGGCTCGCGAGTCACCCCTCTTGAATTGTGGTTCACCTTCATATTTCGTCTAAATCATGTGAGTTATAACATTCCTAGGGAATTTTTTCGGTGTATTGCTTTATATTAGTAGACCTACAGGTTGGGCCAGGGCTCTGTACTCTTTCTTTATGCGTGGGATGATGCCAGGGTACCCTTTTTGTCATCAACTTTGATATATTTCAAGGGTCCATTCAATTGTTTTCCAATAATATTGAGTTGGGTATGTAAGCCCATGTATATGGGAGAAACTTAAAAGAAGGGCTTTCGGCTCTTTGGGAATGGAGGCTATATAAATAAATAGATTTATCACATATTAATAACACACAATATTTTACTTAGCTTAATTATTACATAGTATTTATTAGTGTTAACCACCATCAAGTAGGTGATTTAGTTACTTATTACATTGCAACCGCATCAATGAGTTTATTTAGTACATATTATTTATTATTAGTTTATTACATTGCAATAACAGCAATGAGTTTTATTTATTACATAAATTATCATGGAGATTCCCCAGTATCACTCGTTGGCTACGGGCAGGGGCAAGACTGGGTGCACTGGCACGATGACAACAGCACCCATGACGATTTGAAGTGCCTCAAAAATTTTATTATTTTCTTGAACAACCGTGAGAGAAAAATTGATAAAATCGGGTATTATCTTGAGCCCATTAAAAAATTCCCCCAGCTTGAGCCCAATCCACTCGTTCCTTGGCTTTTTGCTCAAATCTTCAGTCCTCTCTACCTTGGTTCCATCTGGGCGAATAAGTTCAAGGTTCACCAATAATTTCTCCTGCATGCGGAGAAGGTCCACCAACTTCACTGCAAACTGAACCTCATACATTCCTTCTCTGAGTTCTCCAGCCCGATATACTCCATGAGCTCGTTGCAGGAGTTTTCCATCAATAATTGTTTCAGCAAATTCAAGAGGCTGACCGCTGCACATTAAATGTAAAGAATCACAAAGTACTGACTTAATTCGAGGCCCTTAAATTCCTAAAATTATACTATACCTTAATTAATCCATTAAGTTCTATATTATATAATTAATGACAATTATAAATACGATTAAGGGATTTTTTTTTTTTTTCAACTTACTCAGTTGGATCTTTCCCCTCTTTGAACATCCAAGGCCCAACATATTCCAGTTCCGTTGCATACCGAATCATCGCCTTGTACTGTATAGAACAGGAAAGGAATAATAATATTTAACCATAACAAACTAGTTAGGCTATGTTTATCTGAAATACTTAATGGTGTTTGAGATTAGATTACTTTACACATTAATTCTATGCATTATTTATAATGTCGATTTGTATCATTGCTTAAAATACATTGATCTTCCCTCCAATTCCCATTCAATACACAAAATATTTAAACTCTTAACTAGTAATATTGAAATCAATACCCACCTATCACATAATATCTATATGATATCGAGTTGTGTCATTAATGCTTCAAATATGAAAGTAGTCAAAAGCTATTTCACCATTTGATGAACATGTGTATTAATTTTTTTATGAAGGTTCTAATGGTTAAACATGCTTATCAATATTTAACAGTAAAATTTACTTTCAAAAATTTTAATTCTTTGTAGAATTGATATTGATATTGTAAACTATCTATTATCATAGTTGGATCATTACAAACGAAGATGTTATGATAAAAATTTCATGTAAAAGGTGGAACTGGTAGAAATGTGTAATGGACGACCCAAATTTATTTCTATAGATTAATTACCAATTCATGAGTTTTAACCATAGAACATAACCTGATAGATAACAAGAATAGTACTGGTGAATATAGTTGCGACAAAATTTGTTATTGATAGTATGCGGATGACAAAATTTGCAGAAAATTAATATGACGTACAGGTTTTTGTCCAGAATTCCGAGCTTTCTTTCCTTCAGCCCATTGTGCTAGGATTTCGTCTTGCTTGAGTGATTGTGCCATCTCCTCAGTACAAAATCTGCACTTCTTGATTATGTTTTCCAATCAGTATAGTTTGATGCGAAATAAAAAGCAGAGAAACTGTATTTATAGCATTTTTGGGGGGGGGGGGGGGGGGGGGGGGGGGGAAGGGAGATGTTATTCTTACCTAATAGTGCCAACTATTCATATCTTCATCCATGGATGACCTCTTTATATATTCCTCGCTTTTAACAAGTGTGACAACTTTGGATAAGATTCATCGTAATCATCAACATTATCCTCATCATCATTCTAATGTCGTTTCAAAGTAATTCGGTTGGAATCTTAATTTTTTGGCTCTTGATTATAGTTAGTTATCATCTCATTAATTAGATTGATATTTATGAATTATATACATGTATATTATGTAGCAAGTAACCACGAGCCTTTGTCAATGGAAGGAAATAAATGCCTATTTTCGAACCAGGATAAGGAAAACTAAATAAATATGTAAACAACACAGGATGGGTTTCGTGAATTCAGTAATGAGAGAAGGAGAACGTGTAAGTATAAATACTACGTTTTAAAAAAGAGTTCAGTTTTGACTTTGAATGTCAACTTTTAAATTCTAAAATTTGAAATTAAATGATCAATGAATTCATCTAATTTTAGTAGATATTTAGATCATTGAAAGTATTTACTCATCAAACATTTTTTTGTGTGTGGCTGCATCAAGCAATTCATTAGGGATTGTAGAAGACTGTGGCAAGCGTAAGGGCCTTAAACCTTTATTGTGGCAATTATTCATTAATTCAGATCTCCATGCATGGATGCTCTCTTTAAATATTCCTCATCTTTTATTAACAAGTGGGACTTAGATAAGATTCTTCTTCATCATACCATCATTCTAGTGTCATGTTAAAGTAATTAGGTTGGAGTCCTTACTGGCCCTAGATTGAGATTGTCTTGAATTCTTGTGACTTGGATCTGTCATGATTAGTTGACCCAATCCAAAATAAAATATGCGACCATCATAAGGTGAAAAGAAAAGAATGAGGTTCGTGGAGCGAAGAGCTAAAACTATGACCCATGTATTTGGGATAAAGCTCGAGTATTCTATACATATCTTATACTCTCCAGATATCGATTCTAGTAAATTTCTATCAACCCGCCTAATCAGTCACCCAAGAACGCCTAAGTGACCGACTCAAATTTTTAATTGATTCAAAGTTACTCGACTTGTTTGACTTCCAAGGTCGCCTACTCGGTTGTTCAGGCCGAGTTTTAGAACACTACTAGAGTCTTTGTTGATATCATGCATGTAAAGTGTTATATGTTGTCACCAAGTATACACTTTGGGAAAATCAAGAAGGAATAAGAATATATATATATATATTCTAAGCATCTTATAGTATATCTATTTTGACTTTGAAAGTCAATTATTAAAATCCTAAATTTTGAGATTAATATGAATTCATTTAATTTTATAGTTGTCAATACAATTTTGAATGTTATAAACTATCTAAAAAAATTATTAATCAAAACCTTTATTATTTCCAATCCTATAAAAATCGCTTCAATTTTAAATTTAGAATTTTCAAGAATTAACTCTTAATATTCGAAAAGACACTCATTTTGTAAAACAGAAAGAGTACCACATAACGAATAATGAACCAACACGCACATATGATATAGCTGGAGTAAGAATTCCATTGCCAATCACCATGCACTAGTCCCTAACATAGATGTGAGAGCCAATTGAGATAAGGATGATGAGGCACCAGGATGATGAGGCACCAGTTGCAACGCGTGTTATACCTGAAGAGACTTCACACTACCATTGACTACCATTCTTCTTCTTCTTCTTCTTCTTCTTCTTCTTCTTCTTCTTCTTCTTCAATACAAGGTCCTGAAGATGACAAGCATTGGAAGAGAAAGAAATAGCATATGACGGTTGGTAATATTGTAACAGACTTTAGTGGAATAAGATTAGTGAGGCAAGCAAAGGAACATGTAACGTGATCTGTTGCTCCTAAGTTAAGATCTATTCAATGCTAGATTTTGTTAGGTGCAACAGGTTAACTGAAATTAGAAACGTTGATGATATTATCTGACAGATGAACCTCATTGGAACCACTGTTATTACTACTAATTGAGGTTGATGAAAACCTGATCCTAGTCCATTTTGGGTTAGTCTCCAACTTTCTATAATTACTACTCTGTCATCTTTCAACACTTTTGGATTCTGACCCAAAATGGACTAGGGTTAGATCTTCAACAACTTAATTAGGGCACAAGAACAATGAACTAAACTAGTTGGCTAGGAAGCAGTTAATACAGACTCACATAAGGGTTAGGTTACTAACCGGAAGATCGGGACGACCGACCCTAATGGCGATTACATTAAATCAAACCATAATATGTTATATAATTAGATTTGGGTAAATATATGATGGGTTATGGATCCATGGGTCTGAAAGGACTCCTTTTCGGTCTACATACACTCTTAGAATCCAATAAGGATTCTATAAACTAGGCACAACCTCATTAAATCCCTAACTTGGGGGCAAGCCAGAGAACTACTATACAAACCCCCTCTCATGATTGTAAGTGATATATAATCTCTGATGCATTGTTTCATAGAACTACTATTACTACTTGGTTCTTGATACTGACTTAAGTATTAGAGAGGAGAACGAGACCATAAGCACTTGTGTTTCTTGTTGTTTTAGGTACTACTGTTGAGAACCTTAGTTTTATCGGAGAAGTAAGATGATTAGGGTATTGAATATCATAGGCATCAATATGGATACCCAATTGTTTTACTCCAATTTAGAAAGAAGTAAAATAAAGCATGGATGCGGGTAATGTCTATTTGTTCGTTAACATTTCGATAATGTCTAACATGTATTCTAAACATAAATAATTTCCATGTAAAATACAAAAATCAATTTCCAACATGAATTCTAATTATAAATACTTTGCATGCTAAATACAAAAAATCAAATATAAATAAATAATAAATAAGCAATTTTGGTACATAATAGATAATAATATTTTAACCTAAAAATATAATATATTCTTATTTTTATCTTAAATAAAAAAATAAACATATAATTATCCATTAAAAAATTGTAATTTTTGTTTTTATATTATTATATATCTGGATTGTCAATGGGGTGACATAGCTATACTAGCTTCCTACACCAACTCAGCTTCTGTTTCAGCTACCTAAGTCATTCATCCAATTTCGATGCAAAATTGTCCTTGATCCAACTGAACTTCTAGAACGTCTTAATCAACAATCAGACTTATTGATCATAAGGATTTCATTAGTAGGTTACGTTATGCAAAATTTATTTCCTTCTCTTTTTTTTCTCTTCACATAGCACACACTGAATCAACTAAAATTAAATGTACATATTACTATTATTGATAATAGCATAATTTATTCTTGTTTTGATTACCCAGATTGTTAGTATAATCAATTACAAAAAAATTGGCAATTTACTAATGTGAATATGTTTTTGTAATACTTTCTTTAGCGTTGCCGGAACATAGAAATCGAAATTACAAACAAATCATTTGAATTTTTTTTATTTGATCTCAATAATGTTGGTAACACTAGGAACTATATGCTCCAATTAGCATTGGCATCAGCCACTTGTGCTAAATTACAAGTACGAATTTCTTTTTCCGCCTCAAATCATTCTTTATTTTATTTTATTTTTTGTGTTAATTTGACAAATTTGATTGTGTGTTAGAAAGTCATTATTGGCACAATGGTCAACTTCTTTTTCTTTTTTTTTTGTTGAATATCTGTTTATTTGCTTGAATGCTTGCTATTTATGATTAAGGTTCAGATTAATGATGAATATGAATTCTTGCTATTTCTTTCAATGTAAGTCTAACTCGCAGTTGTTTTTACCAATTTATTGTTATTTGTAAGTTTTTTGTTTTTTGTTTTTTTTTGATTTTTGAGCATGTTTTTTACACAGTATTTCAAGGTAAGTCTATTTTAATTTTTTTTCAATATTTTTTTTACTAATTTCTGTAACTTGAGTAAGTGAATTAAAAGGTTAACTATTTATTTTTCTCTTTATACAACAAACTGGATCAACTGAAATTAGGTGCAGTTGGTTTATATGCTATACATGAACTAGAATTAGGGTAGGCCAATGCTATTGAAAGACATGGGATTCATGAATTATACTGGCTTTGCAACATTGATGTATCAGTCTACCAACTTCTAATTGGAATTCCATCTTCCTAACAGAATCAAGAGTATCTAGCCATTTTGCAGGATGAACGTACAATTACATTCGCTTAGAATGGCCGACAAATACAAATTAAATAGAAAAAGTGCATGCTGCTCGCTTTGAAAAATGGTTATTTGTAAAAGTAATTCGTACAAAATAGTACACCATAATACAGATAAGAACTAATTCATAAGGGAAGTTTGGCCAACTTGTTTCTTCAATAGTATAAATGTCTAAATTAAGTCATTTTGTTTTTTTTTTGTTATGGTAATTCTACGCGTGAAATCTTTTTTCATGGAGGAATTAAAACATAGAAACTTTTCAGATGCACTTGATAGGAAGTCATGGATTGAACTATATCTACATAGTACAGGTAGTCCTCCCTTTCACAACCCATGTAATTTTTTTTTCACTAATTTACTATTATTTGTAATTTTTTTGTTTATTAAAATTTTGAGTAGAATTTTTAGGCGCTACTTCAAAGTAAGCCTATGTCACCTTTTTTTTTTTCACCAATTTTCATAACTTGAGTAGGTGAATTAAGAGTTGACTGTTTGTTTTTCTAAAGGAAATCGGCTCTAAATGAACCAGAAAGGTAAAAAACAAAGTGTTCATACCTAATGAGTACTACAAGGTTTTAATATAGTAAAATTGGTTCTTTGTTATTTCACTATAATAATTCTGGTTTACAACTACGAACTATAGATACGGCCAATAAGTTTAATTGGAAGCTCACATACAAGTTTGTTGGGTCTATGATATTTTATTGATTGAATCTATGATTATGGAGGTAGGTTCATTTTCTTTCATGAGCACATATGTATAAGTCTATGTGTGTAAAGTTGGCTGAGAAAGATTAGAATTTTGTCTCATTCTTATATTTTTTTTGTTCTCTTGAAACTCTAGACAATGGCTGTCATAGAGATTGGGGTTTTTCAGTTCTACCTCCACCTATGTTTTTTTTTTTTTTCATTTTCTTTTTTAATAATTGCCGAATCTGTTCTCGAGACATCAAAGAGATAGAGGAAACTCCAACCCGATTCTCAAATTGGGGTCAAAATGTACAGGAAGCATATAATTAAACTTTGAGACATCATTAGGTATACTTACTTAATTTATATATTAATATAGATCGGAGTGCTTAATATTATGTTTGTAATAACTAGATTAATAATTGTGGTATGAATTATAAATTGTCTATTGTGGCTATGTATCTAAAGAGTTGTTTGTCTTTTCTTTTTTTGAAAAGTTGTAGTGGTGGTCTTTCTTTTACTTGCAGACAAATGGAATCATTGTAGGAGAAACAATATTTGGGGGTTTAAAATTGTACCAAAAGCGGTCACAAATGATTGATATCTAATCTAAATTTGAGAATCACACACGAAAACATATATGCAATACTTCAAAAATAAAAATGATAAAACATATATGCAGTATTTCAAAAATGAAAATAATTTATTATACTTAACTAAATATTTAAAAATTATTGTCCTACTTTTCTTTTTAGTGTGTCCCAATTCATTTATCACTTTCTTTTATTTTAGTATTTTTTTTTGTCTCATTTTTCCAATACTACCTATATTTAATTAGCTAACTTTTTCATTGGAACAACCAAACACAAAAAATATGAAACTAATTTACTTCTATCAAACTTTCTCTCTTTCCACTAGAAATAACAAGTTATTTTCATTGGTTCTGATGCAAATATTGGAAATTCGGTCATAAAAAATTTCTGACTTGAAATGGGCTCAAATTTGGTGGGCAGCTTGGAAACGGGCTTCTGAACACAACCCATCACAGGGAATTGCGATGGGTATCATCAATTTTGGACGTTTCGGGCTCGTTTAGATGGGTTTTTGGACTTTTTTAATTATTTATTTTATTATAGTAATTTTTTAACGTTACTATTTTCGAATTCTAATCTGATTAAGATTTTAGTCGTTCCTATTTAAACTCTATATTGTTTAGAGGGTGGCAGATTTGGTTTATTGAAATAGATTATTATCAAGACATAAAACTTTTGTGTTTTTTTTTTATTCCTTAATCTTTCTGTTTGTTGGATTTCTATGTGTTTGGCATTAGGTTCTCACATAATGAGATCACACTGGTATTTTAGAAAGAATACATTTTTTTTCTTAATAAATGTGCATTAGACATATAAATTGAGACAGAGAGAGTAATAAATACAAAAATCAAGATGGAAGTTATCCTATAAATGCTGTATTTATGCCTGTTCGAAATGCGAATCATAGGTAAATCCACGAAATCTTTGTCTCAGTAGAGTTTTACAAGAAATTTTTCATTAGATAATTTGCTAATTATATAGCTATTTTAAATCTCAATCATCCTTATTAAACTTATATTTTACCATACCAAATACAATTTATATAGAAATATGTCATAAACAAATAACACATACTTTGCACGGGATTTTAAGGTAATTAACAATAATTTAATATGCTAAATCCCAGAGTAATAGTCTATTATTACTAGATATCAATATAGATAAGTAATGACAAAAATCCACCACTTCTAAAACTAAAACTTCAAAAAAAAAAAAAAAAAAAAAAAAATTCTTAAAACCAACGCATATCTTTTAGGAAAAGGTCAGGCATTTAAATTCATAGATTTTATAAATCAAATGTAACAATTAAGCGTAACGTGCAAGTTCCAATACAACAATCAAATGTTAGTACTCAAAGGTTCATATTTGGGCTGAACTTGAAATACAACGTATGATGCGGAGTAACTTTGAATTCAAGTAATTTTTAAGTTTTAATATTTTGTGAATTAGACTTTATAAAATTTGAAATCTAATATTACTTTTTTTGGAACAGAAACAAATACACATTATTTTATTTAGTTTAATATTTATTACATAGTAAATCACCGGCCATCAGGTACATATATAGGTGATTTAGTTATTACGTACATCGCTATAACAGCTAGCAATGAGTTTATTTAGTAGTAAGTAGATATATTATTATAGATCGATATTATACCCAAATACTACTCACGGGGGAAACGGAAATGTGGCACGATGACAACACCATAGACGATCAGACCCTTCTTCAAAGTCGCTTCACAAGCACTCTTAAGATAAAATTCAATTTGACGTTCGGACATTTCATTTTTAAATTCTCCCGCCTTGAGCCCTACCCATATGTTCCTTCGCTTTGTGTTCAAATCTTCAACATGCTTTTCCACGGTTTCATCTGGGTGAATAAGTTCAAGCTCCACTAGAAATTCCTCTGTAACCTCATGCGTCACCTTCACCACAAACTGAACCTCATACAATACTCCCTGTTTGAGTTTTCGTGGCGGATATGATCCTGCAACTTCTTTCGAACGTTTTTCAACTGACTTAGCAGCATCAAGTATCTCACCGCTGCACTTTGAATGTAAAGAATTAGAATACTTACTTTGAGTAATTCCTAAAAATTATACATTAAATTGTACCATAACTAATTAATTAATGACCCTTAATGCCATTGACTAATTAAGGTTTTTCCCTACTTACTCAGTTTCATCTTTCTCCTTAATCCACTCCCAGGGCCCACGAAATGCCACTTCCAGTGTGTACCGAATCATCGCCGAATACTGAATATAACAAGAAGCTAAGGGAACAGTAATATTTATTTATGCATATTAATTAATGGAAGTAACTACAAAAAAACAAACCAGTTGGACTATGTACGTACTTGATACATAACAAGAATAGTTCTGGTGAATATGGTTGCGACAAAATTTGTTATAGATAGTATTTGCAGAAAATAACAAGGCATACAGGTTCTTGTTCGAGCCTCCGAGCTTTCTTGCCACGAGCCCATTTTTCGCGGATGTTGTCATGCTTGATTAATTGTGCCATCTCCTGCTCACAAAACTGTACTTCTTGCTTCTATTTTTCAGTACAATCTTGATGCCAAATAAAGCTAAGAGATACTATATTTATAGCATAGGAAAGGGTTGGATTATAGTTACCGTATAGTAGCAATCATTCATATCTCCATGCATGGATGCTTTCTTTAGATATTCCTCACTTTTTTCTATATTTTTTTTAATTAGATAAGATTCAATTAGATAAGATTCATCATCATCAGCAATATTCTTGTCAGATAAGATTGCTAGTCCTAGTTTAGAGAGAGAGAGATATTTGTTTGTTTGTTAATTCTTGGCGATACGTATTTATGTTATGCGGCCGAATCCCAGTAGATGCAGAACAACTACATTATTCTATATAGAATAATGCATTAAATTAAAGTAATAGACGAATATATTAAAGTTTTTATATTGTACCCTTCTATTAAAAAAATAAGCCTTATTTATCATGTTTTTCATTGTGGAAAATTTTATTTTTATTAATTATAATATGTAGGTATATAATTTCCTTGAATTTAGAGATACAAAATAATGCATGGGAATATAATATATCCGTAGTTGAATTCATTTTTAAATAGATATACGTACAAATAATAATCGTTTCTATCAAATATCAAATAAAATTCTTTTTACCAGATTTAGTTGAATATCGATATGAAATATTCCTAAAAATTTTTATAATCCTATTTCGCTAATGATTAATTATTTTGTATATCAATGTTTACCAAAATTTCTATTTTTTAAAATTGTTATTCTTACAAAAAAAAAAAAGAAGAAGAAAGAGAAGAGATTATATTCCTACAAATAAGTATCACTTTTAAAGCTCTATTAACAAACTTCTATAACAAAAATATAGGCTTGGATTCTTAGAAATAAATATACAACTTCTAAAGTTAAAATTATAAATGAGATTATGCGGTTATTTTTCTTTTTTGTTAATGATATAACATATATTATAAAATTATTACAAAAATCCATTTTCTCTTAAATTCGAATCTCATCACAAAATAAAAGAGTTTTGCAGCGAGAGGGGGTTTATTTTTATATGGACAAGAGCGGAATTACATAATTCGTTTTTATCGCCTCCCTCAGTCGCTCTTTATTAATTTCTCTCCATATTAAGACTCCAAGACCCACTATTGTTACAAATTTATTGAACTCAGCTTCACTAAAAAATTGAAGTGGATTTAGTTTAATTATTTTATTAGTGTTAGTTTTATTTAAAATTATAAGTGTTTTAATTCTTATGTTAATATTTTAGTTTTTATGTTTAATGGTAGAAGTGAGTTATAACTGTTATGTCATGTGGTGGAATTAGTGGTTAACTAGTATAGTAGTTAGTTATAACTGTGATAGAAGTAGCTAGCTACTTCCTCTCCCGCTATTTCTCATTTCTATTTTTATTCTCTTCTAAAATAGGTAGGTAACAGGTTATACTTTATCCCTTTTAAGTATGTACGAAAATTAAAAATTAGTTTAGTAACACCTTATCCCATTTAAGTATATATTTATTTTGGGAATTAATAATTACACCATAAATATAATTATATCTTATCCCTTTTTTATTTTTAAAATTAATAATTAGGTGAGTACGTGACAGATTATACCTTATCACATTTAGGGTTATAAAAAAAAACTGAATCAAACCAAAATTGGCTAGCTCAAATTCTACTCGTATAATTTATGAAGTTTAAAATGAAATTTGTTAAAAATTTGTTTAACTATCGAGTTGAGTACGAATATGGATTGAAATTGAGTAGTTTGAAATTTTCAAGCGAAGAAAAGAAGTTACTTGATAAGATTTGAGTGATCAACTGAACTTTAAATTATACTCATGTTAATATTTTGTATCGAACTTTTAGCCAAACTATTTTAAATCAAGCTCAAGCTATTTGCTTCAATTAATGCCCTAATCATATATTCACATTTAATTGTATATTAATTTTGTGAATTAATAGTTATAACCTAAAAGTCTTCAATAATTGTAAACATAGAAAGACACAATATTGGTAACGTTATCAAGAAGTAATCCAAAAAGTCTAAATTGAATGTTAAGCCAAATTGAACCTTAACCTCCAAGATAACAAGTAAACATAGTTACCACTATGCTACAACAACTTGTAAAATATATAGCAAATTAAATAGTATATATATTGTAGCAAATAAATGTTACTTCTACCTAACAACATCCATTATAGATAGTTTTATTTTAATTTTATTTATTTTTTATATATTCATTTATTACGTTTAATACAACACATTTGATAATATCAACTATTCATATTAGCTCTTAAAATTCAAAAAGAACTCATTTAATTGGTGGAATGAGAGAGTATTATATATTCCCAATCCTAATTAGAGAATCTATCTTGATAGACCTATCATTCTAATGTAGAACAATTGATAGAATTGTTGAAAAATAAAATAAAATAGAAAGATAGAAAATAACAGATTTTTCTTATTCTCTCAGGAAATCAACCAAACCGCAATATGTTTTGAAGTCTCTCCGCAGAGATCGCTCGTGTTCGCAGACAAATAAAACCACAAAGTTTTACTCAGTTTATAATAATAATTCACTCCATAATAATGAGGAGATTACAATTCCTTAAATAGAAAAACTATGACTTAACAACCAAGTAAAATCTTAATTTAAAAGTAAGTAAATCTCCTAATAATATTCTATTACCTTAAATAAAATTTCTAGAATAATCACTTACTTCATATAAATAAAATACTTAAAAAAATATAATAATTTATCTCTAAAAAATATCATACAATATTGAATAATAATAAATTATTTTCCATCGCATCATTCTCCTCGCCATTGAAAAAAACTCGTCAACGAGTTTTATAATAAAACTGAATTAGAAACCACGATCAGGGAATTGTCATCCAACAAACGAGGTGTTCCCACCATATCAAAGCATGCTTTCTCAACTTGATCACCACTAATTTTACCTTCTGGTCATCGGTCATGTCCTTAATATCAAAGATCATCTATACGGTATGCAACCAGTCGATAAACTCATCAGGATGAGCCTTACCCTCGAATTTAGGAATCGATCTTCATCCCCAAATTATTAAAAGAAGATTGTCCTTTAGGTTGAAATCCCTGATTTCGCCTATGGTTCAGAACTTTGAACGGATTCACGTCCTCCTATTCGTCATCAGATGGGATCGTCATATGGAACGTCTAATCTTGCCCAAGCAAGTTGTTGTTCCAACTCTTGGATCCACCTATTCTTTTCTTCAATTTCTATGTCTCGTAGATCTATTTGATGCTATTATTCATCTTTTTCATGAACGACTCCACATCCCACATCCCCTACCACCACAACCTCATTGTTCATGACCACCACAATTCTATTCAGCCATCAATCAACAACAACCTGGCTCTGATACCAAGTGATGTAGGACAATTGATAGAATTGACGAAAAAAAATAGAACGATAAAAAGGATAGATTTTGCTTATTCTCTCAGGAAATCAGTCATACTGTAGTTTGTTTTGAGATCTCTCTGCAGAGATCGCTCGTGTCCGCAGACGAATAAAACCACAAGGCTTTACTCAATTCATAATAATAATTTACTCCATAATAATGAGAGATTACAATTCTTTAACTAAGAAAATCATGACTTAACGACCAAGTAAAATCATAATTTAAAAAAAAAACTAAATCTCCTAATAATACTTCATTAACTTAAATAAAATTCTAAACAGTCACTTACTTAATATAAATAAAATATTTAACAAAATATAATAATTTATTTTTAAATAATATTATTTAATATTGAATAATAATTAATTATTTTTCATCCGCATCACAATCTTTAGCAGCTTTATCCAAAAGGAATCTTCATAGAAAGTGTAGAGGAAGCTTCCTTTCTAGATTCTTGGTTGATATCATGGATATACAAGTGCCATATGCTGTTAACAAGTGTATACACTAGGAAAATCAAGAGGAATAATCTATATAGAGAGAGAGAGAGAGTTTCGTTTTAACGTTAGTACCAGTACTCATCTTGGGGTTTTCCAAATTGATTCCTCCAAAAGCTGAAAGAACCAAAAAAAAAAGACTTTTCCAAGCATCTTATACTATACCTGGAAGATAGAGAGCTCCATTTTGTCTTTAACCGTCAAACATTTAAATTTTAAATTTTGAGATAAATATGTATTCATTTAATTTTAGTTGTCAATCCAATCATGAATGTCTTAAATTATCTAAAAATTTTTACTAATTAAAACATTTATTGTTTGCATCTTATAATTAAGGATCGGATCACATTTATGTTAAATTTAAGATCTCATGAATTGATTCTTAAAATTAAAAAATAAACTCGTTTTGTGGAACTGTAGGAGTACACGTAACGAATAATGAACCAAGACGCACATACCTGATATAGCTGGAGTAAGAATTCCATCGCGAATCACCATGCGAGTGCCAACAAGGACAAGCATAATGAGTATATTTCATCTGAATGCGCGAGCCTCCAACCATCTCTTGGTTTTTGTAGCAGATGAACTCTCATGAAAAGTACTACCACTATAGGGTTCAGGTGGTATATATTGCGATTAATGAAGATAGGAACAAAAAAAAATCACTTCCCATATCAGGTTAAAGGTTTTATTAAGATTAATGTGGCAGCAAAACTCTCACGAGTTATGGTTAATTGCTTCATGGGCTCCATATCAAATTATAGGTTTTAGTATCCCAAAGTCTTTTGACACAGAAGTTTATAGATCAAAAACTACACAACACCGATATTTATCAATTTCAGGTTTCATTACTTCAAAATAGGCCTGACAAATTGGATGAACATCCAATGGATGACCTAAAATCATCTATTATGTTAAGATAAAAGTCTTATATTGTGTACTTAAAAAAATATGATTTAGTTTATAAACTTGAGAGACTTCTTCATTTATTACCAATTAGTTTTAAGTTAGATGTTTTAACATATTATCAAAGTTGGGGTTTTCCCTAATTTCACATGGCTCAAAAGAAAATTAACAAGTATATTGGGTTCACATATCCCTATTATGTTATTGATGTGAGAACAACGCCACATACTAGAGGACTTGTGGGCGTATATCCATTTATTAAACTGGGTCAGATGGGTTAACCTTAAGAGAACCGCATTATATTCTTGACTAGTGATAGGTATATCTATTTGGCTAACTATGAGGAAAAAAAAAGAAAGAAAGGCAGGGGACATGTTGAGATAAAATTCTCATATCGGGTACGTAAGAAAGTACAATCCAATTTTTATACTTGAGAGACATCTTCACTTATTACTAATTGGTTTTAAATTGGACGCTTCAACACATTATATGAATATAGATTAATTTATCCCATTCAATTTACTTAAATGGATTAATTTATGCGGTTTATAAAATTAGATAGATTTAGATGGATGGATAGGCGGTTGATCTAATGACACAAGTACCCTATATATGCATCCTAGAAGTGCATAGACGCACAGTTGCATCATATGAGTCAACAATTGAGAATTTTAACATGCTTGACATTCTTCTGAATGTGCAGTTGGCAATTACATTCTAGTTCCAGCCGAGGATTTGACCCCTAACAATTTCCGGACAGGCTGCATCCTTTAACACGAGTCACATAGCATTTTTACATTCTAAATAATTTGTTTTGGCTATAAATATTTTCACTCACCAAATCCTAGTAATATATAATTGGCTTGAGGATAGGTGTCTGTCAAGGTATTTACTTCGTATTCCTTATATATTTATTTTGTCCATGCAATAAAAGATATTGCTAAGATAAAAATCTCACGTGAGTTCTAAGAAATATGACTCGATTTATATATTTGAAAGACCTATCCACTTATTAATAATTAGTTTTAAATTAGATATTTTAATATAATATTGGCTCAATTTATATACTTGAAAAACCTATTTTTGAATTTTTTTTTTTTGACAAATGAGTCTCTGTTTTCAAAATGTAGGGAGTAATATTTTTTTTTTTTTTATATTTAAATTAGATGTTCACATTAGCTTATCCACTTATTAATAATTAGTTTTAAATTAGATATTTTAATATAATATTGGCTCAGAGTGAATGGGATTGGAGAAACTACCGGTGTTAGTAAACTTTTACCCGATGATCGAGAGAAAGAGTGAAGCTCTACGGACTCCATATCAATTTGGGGATAAATGGGATATTGCTATGACCGCACTCTACCTTGCATCTGACGCACGTCAGTAACAGTTTTTTTTTTTTTTTTTTTAAATCCTTTAGCAAGAAAATTTACACCGAAAATATCGCATTCGGTAAATTATTTGTAATTTGTAGCTCAACAAAAGTACACATAATGGCGAATCATTTGTTACTGCAATTTAAATTTTTTGAAGGGAGATAAGGTGGACTAACTCAAAACGATTAAAGAATAATTTATTTATGTTCGAAATTGCAACATTTCATTTTGTCTCTCCCCTTAATAAGTAGTTACAATTAGGGAATAAATTTGTAACGAGTGCCATAGCGGTAGACGACATATGGAAGAGATGTAGCAGATTTATATCTTGCAAAATTTTATGACTCAATATCTTGTTAAGTAGATTTCAGTTTTACCACAAGAGAGAAAAAAAGGAAAAGAAAAACAGTTCAGATTTACCATAAGAGAGAAAAAGAACAAAAGAAAAACAGTTAAAACTTCAGCAAGTTAAGCACGAAAAGAATCATGATTACTACCAGCAAGTCTTATGCACAGATATATTTAGCCCACCATAGGCACAATTAAAATTCTTGATTAAATTATGGTGTTCCTAATAGTAGATTTAAGTCTTACAAAGACATCAATTTAACCCAAATTTTGTCATGAACCAATACTATTCTTGATATGTGTCAGGTTATGTTCTATGTTGTACCTCATGGATGGTTAATTAATCCATAGATATAAATTTGGTTCCCCTACATTACACATTCCCTCCAGTTCCACACTATACATCAAATTTTTACGTTAACATCTTCGTTCATAATGATCAAACTATGATAATAGGTAGTTCATGATATCAAGATCAATTTACAAAGAATTGAACTTATTGAAACTAATTTACATAAAATCAAGAGACTGGAACACAATGGTTTATATGGAAATCCAAATCGAAAAAATAGCAGATGACAGGCAGGAAAAATTCATTATAATCAATAGCTGGAGAGTATAAGATGTATATAGAATACTCAAGCTTCTTCCTAGATACACATATCAAAGTTTCAACTCTCCGCTCCACAAAGCACATTCTTTTCTTTTCACCTTCTGATGGTCATTTGATTGGGATTTTGTGCAAGTGTACATCAATCAAATTATAATATAAAAGATTGTCGATCCCACAGAGACTGATATCAACTATGTACCACTATTTTTAGCTTTTATTTTATCTAGCAAATTAATTTAGTTTGGATTTTTATTAACAACTAATTAATAACTAACTGTTCTAACAATTAAATATAATAAGATATTAAACAATATGAGGAAAATATGCTAAGATTTTGACTTTACCTATCCAATCATAATTTAGGGTTTCCTAATTTTATCATGTAGTTTATATTAATCCAACATGTTTATGACAATTGAATTTTCTTAGATTAGATACTAGTCTATTCCTCGCGAAAGTATCCCTACTCCAATTATTAACCTAACATATCCCTATGTGAATTTAAATAATTAGGAGAACATTAAGTTCTATGAAATTCCCGAATTCATCAACCATTGTTAAGCCAATTATTACCAAATTGTACAAATCACCTTGAACTCTTCATAGCAAGATTTAATTTATGGTTATAATTTAATTGAGTTATTAATAAATCTTCACCATCAAGTCCTTCAATTTATTAACCTAGATCATCTAAATATTAATCAAGCATTTAGAAGCATTAAAAACATGAATCATAACTCAATAAGCATGAAAAATCAATATGAACACATGATAAAGTCTAAATAAACCTTCAATTAATCATGAATAGGATACTTCTAGTCTTAGTATAAAGAAAATTAGAACATAATTAAGTTAAAATATACAAAAGAAAAGATAGAAAAACCCATAAGAAGTCAACAAGATGTCTTCGTTAATAGCCATCCGGTCTCCGCCTCCTTGAGCTCCTGATCTTCTCTTGATTGTGTGACCTCTGAATTCTCCGTAAATCTGAGTTAGGAGGGGTTTTTTGTACCTTCTTATCATGGGATTTCTCGCAATATGATTCCAATTAGATTTCCATCTTGATCCATGTCAAAAAGCTTCTAGAAAAGCTCATAACCGCCTTGGTCAAAGCCTTCCAAAAAAGTCAACATAAATTGTGAAAAACTGCACGGTCGGCTTTACACCCTAGCTTACGCCTGTAAGCTCCCTTACGGGCTGGTTTACGGCCGAAAGCCAGGCCGTAAAGCCCTCAGGATTTTGATTTTTGCTTCCTTCTTCGATTCTTGACAATTCTTGTCCATTAGGGATTCATCCAAAACTCAATTTTCGTCCAAAATAGGCCTTATTAAGCCCAATTCTCTGCAAAACAGACTCAATAACAATAAAATATATCTAATCCCTTGGATTGATCATTTGTTAGCCCAAAACAAGAATATTAAAGCCAAATCCATGCAAACTAAATAATAAATCAAGAGAAATAAACATAAAATAATATATAAAATAAGCACTTATGATTGTTGTAGACACCCTATTTTGAAATACTAAAGATAATCTAACTTCGTTAAGTTTACCCTAGAAAAATTGGATTGCATAAGGTTAATCATGTTGCCCGAACGAAGGTTTGTGTCAAGAATACCCGTTTTCGGAACCCTGATCTTGTTTTGGCCATAAATTCCAAGCCGCTTGGACTTATAGGGCCTACAACATGTTAGGAGATGCAGAATTGAAAAATCTAAAAGCCAATTGCAAAAAAATAAAAACCCAGGCCAGACAATACATAGTGATTTCTTCTGTTCTCTATAGTTATCGATTTGAAATTCTTTCATAGGTAAACTATTTCTGACTACATGTTCGAAACACTCTATTTGATAGTTAATTGTCAAGAAAGACAAGCTTCTCTATGGTGTATATAAAAACGAATTTCATTTTTGAACTACTTTCCCTCCTATGAGTTTTTACTTAGCATTTCGTTAATTATCCATGATCTTTATCCATTTCTTTAACTTACTTTAGACTCCTAAATGAATTGTATAGATTTATATTATGTATTCTCTTTAGATAGCACGGAACCACGAGCCTATGTTATTGGCAGGAAATAAATTAAATGCCGAACCAGGAAAAGGAAAACTTAATAAATAAAGGGAATTCGTGAATTCAGAAAATGAGAGAAAGGGAACATGTAAGAAGAACTACTCAGGTTTAAAAAAGAGTGTGAATTTATAAATTCTAAAATTTAAAACTAAAATAATGAATTCATCTAATTTTAGTTAATACAACCATTGAAGTTTAAGTCATCTAAAAAGTTTACTCATTAAACATTTTTCTTTCCAAACCTATATATAATGGACCACATAAATTTTAAATTTTAGCATTTCAAAAATTGGCTCTTAAAATTAAAAAAAAAAATCCGCGATTTCATATTTTCTCTTTTTACCGAATTTAATAATTTAATAAATAGAAGTAATTCGTAATTATCCGGTTAGGATGGAATGAAAGACACTGCATGGCTGCCATATCATGACGTAGTCCGAGATTTTCTAGGGTTTTTCTAAGTGTTAAAACGGTATATTTTTCATTTGCCAATGAATTCCCCTACTTTTGATTCAGATTATTCCAATCTTTTTTTATGACTTTTGTGTTTGCCGCACGAAAAAACCTTTTGAAGAGAACTCATCGTGGAACGAGAGAGTAATTATATACTTCCAATATCCTGGTCACAGAATTTATCTTCTTTGGCTGCAGTAATCTTTTTGACGGATTCAGAAAGAACCTTTATCCAAAAATGTCAAGGTGGTGTATATACCCACATCGGGATATAAAAGAAAAACAAAAAAGAATCTTTCTGGAGTCTGCTGCAGGTACATATTCCCTTATCGGGACATAAAAGAAAAATGAGAAAGATTCCTTCTGGACTGTTCTTGTGATCTTTCAAAATTCCGGAAGTCTACAAGATGCCAAAGTGGCGTGAACCATGAGGAAAAGAAATAAGAAAATTAGCAGATTATGTAATAAGTACTGTTATATTACTTTTTAAGTGTCTTGTTGAGACTGACTGTAAAACAAGGTTTAAGACATGGTTATCATCGACTCTTTTTGTGAAACAAAAATAGTAAATGAAATTCTTACTATGAAAAGTAGAGAAATATTGTTTTGTGTACTAATTATTATTTCTCGGTAATAAGTTTTACTAAGTATTTCTTATATTTAATTTGACTAGGTATTTCTTATATTTAATTTGTTAATACAGTAATAGATCGATATCGATGCGATCCACACTTTTAACATGTGTCATGATGCACTTAAGTACCTTAAAGGAAGGGGTAAATATGTTGTAATACGACATGTTTTGTAATATAATTTTGTCCAAAGTTTGTTAATTATGTGTACCATTTATAATTTTTTTTTTAAAGTAAAAAAGTTCACTCCGTCTAT
>JAUMHB010030932.1:0-21641 GCA_032359685.1 Pittosporum tobira | reverse complement strand
TTATGACTTAATATGTTCTTGGTTTATGGTAATTTAATTTATGAATTTATTTTGTAGTTGTTTTTTCATGTGAGTGAAAAAGAAATTACAAAATTATATTAAATAATAATATATTTACATATTTTATATATTATGCGCCTCGTTTCAATAAAGCGCGCAAAGGCTCTAGAAGAACTTTGCGCCTAGGGTGCGCCTTGCGCCTTAATAACTATGAATTAGATTAACAATCCCTCCATTCCACAAAAACGGTGCCATTTGAAAATTTGTCAATATTAAGTATTTGTTTCCATTTTATAATTATCCAATGTTGACTTAGAATCGAGGCTTTCTCACAAGCAAATGTAAAATAATGAATGATTAGCTTAGTGGCGGTAGTGGCATTATAACTTAGGTGTCATAGTAAGCTTAAGTACATTGCCTGATTTTTATACTATCATCAATCAAAATGGAACTTTTTTTGTGGAACAAAAATTTTGAGAAATGGGACTCAGTTCGTGGACATTGCACGGACAGATGCTTTATGTTATGTATTTCCCCTTTTGTTTCAATTTTCTGAAAATGCTTTAATCTTTCATTGCAGGGTTCATTTTCATACAGACTTCCGGCTGATGATTCTTACCGGGGCTGTGTTACTGGTAATACAGTTTTTGACTCGTCACAAAATAGTATTGTGGCCAGCACGCTGTTAGGAAGCATTATAATCTTCATTCCTATGTCAAGGTATAAATTATACATGTTCATAGTTTTGAATATTTTCCCTGTGTATTGGTTTTCTTTGTGGCACTAAAGATGGCCAGGGCACAAAAATTCCTTTTATATTACATCATTTGTGTTTAGGGCCTTAGGCCTATTTACTATGTTTGGATGAGAGAGAAGAATCAAATCATCTTAAAACAAAGAAATAATATTTACCTTTACAAAACCAATTATAATTATATCGCTAAAATCAAGTCTTGTGGATGTTATACAATGGGTTGTTTATGATTTATTAATTTTTTCTCTGATTTTCATTTCCTTCTCTTGCTCTCTAAATATCCGAACTACTATGGCATGGCCTATTGGCCTGTAAATAATTGCAATTGCAGGGAAATTAGCCACTGAAATGGGATATCATTTTCCATTTCTTATTTTAATTAAGGCTCTGTTTGGAAGCTGGCAAATGCAGTGGAAAAGAAAGGAAAAGGAAAATAAACAATAATGTAAAAATTAAAAAGACTACCTTCACTATAATTTGATTGACTGATAAAATAGCTTCAATAAACTTTTAGATTTCATTTTATTTCCATTTTCCCTCATGTTTTCAGAGTTCCAAACAGAGCCAGAAATCTATTTTTGGAATTTGGAGTTTGTACTATAAGACTGGTTGATGTAAACATCATGTTTTGTAGGGAGGAATATGAAGTCTTAGAAGCTGTACAAGCCCGACTTGTGGTTCACCCACTGACGGCCCCTATTCTGGGAAATGATCATAAAGAGTTTCGCGGTCGTGGAAGTTCGGTAAGAGGAAATTTCTAATAGTAGAACTATAGAAAGAGGAGTATTTTCTGTATATAAGACTGACTTGTCATGATCACCATCCTTGCATTGTCCTCTTCATTTCTATTTCATTTGGTCCCCTTTTATTTATTATTTTCATTTTCTTCTTTTTTTTTTTTCTCAATTGACAGGCTGGCGTTCCTAAAGCACTTGACGGTGATATGCTAGCTCAATTCTTAGAGCTTACAAGTATGCAACAAGAGGCCGTGTTAGCATTACCTCTCGGTTCACCAAAAACGGTTATGCTGAGTTTGAAGTCAACTCCTTCACCGATTACAGTGGATCAGGTCGTACGCATCCTTGAACGAGTTCATTATGCACTCAATTGAATCTCTTTGTTTATTTACTCGCTGGCCTGTTTCTGAGCTATGAAATGGTAAAGTGAAAAACCTTGATGAGGCGGGGGTAATATAGTCACATTGTAGTTGCTTCCACAGTTTTTTGTTAGAACAAAACTAGTCTTGCAAGGTTCAGCCAGACTAGGCTCTCCATCAGTCGGACATTGGTCTGATTGGAAGAAGCTGGCATCTGGTCAAATCATATCCATCCATTTTTAAATTTTCATACTTTGAAATTGGCTATTTAAAGCTGGAAATTTTGGTCCCTTGTTTTTGGCTAGTTACCAGCACATGCGAGATCTAGCCAGAAGTAATTTATAGAGCATATAGATTCAATCAGGTGTTGTTCGCATATAGTTTGTACTTTATTATTATGTATCTGTAGCCGTTGTTGCTGTATAGCCCGACAGGTTAAACATGAACTAGTGTTTATTCAAAGCAAATTACTTCTATGTACCTGTTCATTGTAACATCAGTAAACCTTTTATAGAAGGTATACAAGTTGTGCATTTTCTGTGGAGCTTCTTTCTTTCTTTCTCTCACTCGTTTGTAGAGCTCGTCTTATCAAAATGCAGAGTATGTTTGGACATAGGATTCGGTGTAATTTGCAGAATGTCGTTTTTGCCCGTGAATATCAATTTTTTTTTTTGTGAAAATACTACTTTTTAAAAAATAAATGTAGCCTTAGACGATGGAACGGATGCCTAAGCTGCCTTGTGGGGCCAAATGCAAGCCCTTTTTTGTGTTTGTGTGGTTTTTGCGGGGATTTGGAGGGGGGGGAGGGTGGGGGCGAGGGGATGGGGGAAGAGTTTTTCCTTTGTTTTTCTTTCATTTTTATTTAAAATATGAAGTTCGTATAATATCAAAAGATTTTTAAATTTACGAAGCAAACAATCTTGCAAAGCACAATGCTCTGTTACAAGCATTGTTGAGCTTCCAAGTCGGTACAATTTTTCAATTTTTTTTACCATATTCTCGTTTGTTTTCTTCTCTTTTTCATTTTCCTTTATGATAAAACTGTTTTGGGTTACTCTTTCCGTTATGAAAAAGATGATCAAAATTTTTGATATTTACTCTTTCCATTTTGAAAAAGATCAAGATTTTTGATATTTTTTTAACACGAATTTTAAGATATTTTAAAAATATATTTATACATTATATATTTAATATATTTTTATTATATTAAAAAATATGATATACAAATATGTTAAAAATGTAAAAATATACAAAAAATATAATGCCCAATCGGGTTTTCATGGGTAGAATTGTCCTAAAAATCGAGTTTCTTTCTTGCCATAAGAAAATTGTAATTGTAATTTTAGTTCCTGACGGGGAACAAGAACTCCATTTTCTGTACTAGAAGCCTGTATTGTCCCCAGCAACATCATTTTAGGGATCCTCTATACACAAAAAGATAATAATGGCTCAAATGGATGGTAAAAAAATAAAATAAGTAGTATCAAATATGAATATAATAAAATTACTTTGATACTTCTAATTAATCAAGGAATCATTCGGCCAGGGTTTGACGAAAGCTATCTTACAATAATGCAAACAATTTTTATGTTTCCCCTCTTCCTAGTATGACGACGTGCGGATCTCCCAAAATCCACCACAAAGATGGAAAATTCATGTCATCTGGTTAAACAAAATACAAAATTACGCATTTAGCTTCCCTAGCATAGCGCCTTCATTTGCAATCGGACTCCCGAGAGAGTGCACGATTAAATTACAACAAATATCTCAATCTTGGCTAATGTCATGCTTGTTGCTCACTTGTACCATAAATGATCTTCCAACCAGAACATCTTTAGCTGAAGAATGCTACATGCGGTTTGACTTTGACCCAATATATCCCATTCTCCAAGTTGAAATGTGATGGGGAACCCACTCCTGGACAAGGCTATTCGGGACTTGAGACATATTCCATTGCCTTGCGCTTTACATATTCAATTTGATCTTCATCACCCAGACTTTTCTCATACTCCACATACTTTTGGAATATGAACTGCACATATATACAGATAACGAAGCACAATCACGTGAATAATGCCCAATCAACCATTAGAAAACTGAAGCATTATATAATTCACCTTAAAGATAGATAAAAGTAACATAAAATTAAGTTAGAATAATTGAACAAACCTTCATCTTTTTAGGTGGGAGGCTCAAACTCGTCGCCCTCTCAAATAAAGAACGGATGATTTCTACATCACCCAGTCGAATCTCCTGTTAAATTTTAAAAACAGAATTAGAGACTTGCATTATAAACAAGATCCATTACATGTGAAAACATAGTAATAGTAGTACTCCCTCAGCTCCCAAAATTAGAGATGCCTATGCGTTTTAATGCAGTACATCTGCGAAATCCTAAAATTCATATCTAAAATGAATTTATTTTATTTTGATTGATGTCAAATTCAATGTTATAAACTACATAATATAAAATACTACTACCGACATATCTTAAAAATATATATCATAATTTGAATTTTAGGATTTCACAAACCTAGTTTGATAGAACTCAAAAGTATCTCTAATTTTGGAATGGAAGAGTATAAAAGAGAGTTTTTTTACTTGATCAAGATAAATGCTCCACAAGTCTGTTCTCTTTGGGTACTCCTTAAGCATTTTCTCAAACATGGATCTTCCTCTATCAGCAACCCCTTCCTTGAACTCAAGAATAGCTGTCTGAGAGATTAACTTTATATGCTTATGCTGAGGAAGGGTTAAAAGGGCACGATTTACAAAGGACTGCACATTATCCTGCTTTTGCTTCAAGACTCTCTTGATCTGTCGGAGCCAAACCTAAATGCCAAACGGAAATAAATAAATAAAGCTTGAAAGCTCCACTAAAGGAAATAAACAGTAGCAGGTTATTGCTAAATAAATACCTTGCAGGAAAGCTTGAACTTCCTAACCATTTTGTGAAGAATCTCATCTGCCAACTTGTGCTGCTCGGTTCTCTCATACATTCCTAAGAGCGCCAGGTGCACCTTTTTGGTATCACACGTCTGCAATGCTCTTTGAAAAATCTTCACAACAGCCTCCTATAGACAAAATTAAATCAGTAAACTCTATTGGAATGTAAGTACGGTGAGAACTGAGGAAATCTACATGTTTAAATTAAAGACAACATTTAAATAATCCCTCTGAACTTTTATTGTCTTAATTTTTTGACTGTTTTTGGCAGAGTTTAAGACATTCCAAAAACACGTATCTGTATTACATTTCTTGAAGCATTTTGTATCCTTAATATATTTGTATGTTGTACTTTCTAATACATAAAATATAATGTATAACTTCATTTTTAGAATGTCTTTAAAATCGTGCTGATAATAGTCAAAAAATTAGGACAAAAAAAATGGACAGAGGGAGTAGATTAATTAGTATTGAGAGAATAATTGTATAAAGACATGCCTCCGGCGGATTCCCATACTCATTCTCTAAATTGAAGTATGCCACCCAAATATTTAGCTTTTCGGACTCTTCACGGATGTTAATGGTTTGTAAAGCCCTTCAGAGTAGAAAAAAGAAATATTAAAGTAAGAGTTCAGCCTGGTGAATCACAAGTTATCAATATAAGAAAATGTTGCAAATTTCTTGTGTAAGAGTAAGAGTTCATAAATTATTCTCGTTCAACCTATCCTCTTCTTTTTTTTTTTTTTTAAACAAGGGTAATACATATAAAAACAACTTTGCATTTGTACCTCTCAGCAATTGAACGGGCCTTCGCAACATCAGCCAAAGAGAGCAGAAATGCCATGTATTTTATCCAGACAAAGCTGCTATTTGGGGAATTCCTAATCAGTTTCTCGAATTCATCAGCAGTCCTTGGTATATCTTTCTCAAGCAGCCTTTCCTCGGCAGCCCTAATTTCTCGCTCCCTGCATAAACCAATTTCGATTCAGTACATACTTAAAGATCTGAAAACAAAATGATAAAAAGCTAATCAAAATCTGTGGATGATGGCAATACCTATCTTCTTTCGCTTTCCTCTTTGCCCGTCTGTTGTTCTTTTCATCTATCGTGTCTGTGTTATCAATGTGCTCAAGACTTTGACCTACAGGGTTAGTCACCAGTGTGTTCTCTGAATCATCTAGAGAAACTTCAAGCGGAAGGATAGAGACCCTGGATTCCACTTGAGCAAGAATAGGAAGGTTTCCACTTTTGTAGTGAATGTCCATGTTCTGTGGCATGTCCGAGTGACTCTGAGGGGACGACTCTGCCATTTCACTATCTGCTAGAATATGATTCTCCACAGAACTATCATCAGACCTTTGCTTTGAAGGTGTTCTTTGGATATTTATATTATTATTGAAGTATGACTTTTTCATTCCAAGAGAAATCCTGTGCCTATCCTCGTCCACCTGATGATATAGGTTCACAAACAACAAAGAAATCAATACATCACAACAGCTATGATGAGAATATTAAAATAAAATTTCAAAAGAGGAAATATTATTTAAATCCAGCACAATAGAAAATTTCCAAACCGAGGATGTACGAACTACTACATGGGGAGAAGTTGTGAAAAGAGATTTAAAGGAGCAAAATATAATGGGGGATATGGCCGTAGATAGGAGGACATAGAGGAGGGAAATAAGTATAGTAGAGACCAGATAGCATGTAACATATTATATTATACATTTAAATGTTTTGTCAATTAATTTATTGATTTCATTTTTTTCTTTTCTTTTTTAATTTTTATTTAATTTTATATATTTTTTTGTGGTTTTTTTAAATTCCCATTCTTGATTGTCATGGACTCACCCCAACTAGTTTGGGAAAAAAAGGTTGTTGAGTTGAGTACGTACGAACTTTTGTTGCTTACATACTTAAAATGCAACTAATCATGAAGCCGCCTAAAAATTAAGAGTTTACCTTCAAAATCTTGACTTCAACTCTATCACCGACTCTGTATTTAGATTCGATGTTGTCACTACGTTCCTCGGAAAGCTCTGAAACATGGCATAATCCAACCTAGGCAAGGAAAGGAACACACCCATTACGAAAAAAGCACATGATGTAGACAACTATTCAGCACAAATGTTGAAAAGCCACTCTACTAAATTTAAAGTTAGAACTTTGATTTAAATAAATAAATATTCGTCTTACTCAATTAAATCTAATTTATAACTGTTATTGTCAATAAAGTGAAGACGAAATATTATTAATATTATCTACTTACTATGTTGGTCTGATCGATGGTGATAAACAAGCCATAGGCCTCCACACGCTTTATTCTTCCAGAAGTGATATCTCCAACATGAAAATTACTGAAATTACTTACGTCTGATTTCGGGGCCTTGGCCCCACTTGTTGTCCTAAGGGTCACTTCTACTCGCATTGACTTAGGCTCCACAGATACCACCCTGAAAAGACATGCTTAAGTAAAACTTTCACAAATCACACATTAGTATTTACAGAAATAGCCCTGACCATATAAACTTACTTTCCAGTGACAAGTTTCCCAATTGGGAATTCTTGTTCAGGATGTTCGATATAGTCATCTGACAAATTTGAGATAAGGATTTTTGCATCAATCTTGCGCGAAATTGTAATGAAACATCCTTTGGATGTTATGTTCTTAACATATCCCTAATAACAATAACAAACATTATAAACAAATAGGCCTTACATATTATAGGCTATGTAGATCATTTTTATTATTACGACAAAATATGAAGTTAACAATTCATCTGAAGGATAAGAATAAAAGAAAAAGATAAAGTACCTGTAAAACCGTATTAGGATGAAGATCCTCCAAATTTTCCACATGTTTGACAGAAGATGCCCTCATTGACAAATCAACGTGGGCAGTGCCCCTGACCGAACGGCTGAATTCTAGGACTTTGCATTTGACAAATTGCCCTTCATGATATCCAGACAATGGATCAGATATCCATTCGTCTGCCAATTCCGTATAATGAACCTTCCCATAGAGGTGGGGGTCAATCTGCACAAGCAGACCACCAATCCCTGGCAGAACTTTCGAAATCCTACCACCCAAAACTTGACCTGGGCATATATGGGCCATTATAATCTCGTTTGAAAGCCCGCTTGTATCTTCTCCAAATACTTTATCGGGAACAGCAGGCAATGGATGCATCACCAAACGTAACATCTTTTTCTCCTTGTTAGCACTTAAAATATAGCCGGTAAGAGCTTTACCCACATAAAATCGCTTCTGAAATTCCTCAAGTTCAGTAGGTTCGCATGCACTGTCAAGAAGATGTAGCTGAGCTCTAACATCTCGAGAAATTGCTACCCAAACCCATTCACTATCCACTTTATATACAAAACCTGTAATGCTTTGTCCGGTCAAATAATTGAAATCTTCAGCAACAATTTCTTCCCTTGTGTCACTCAAACCTGCAAGGCCAACATAATAATTAGTATTAATGTCAAGTAACTAGGCTGTATTTAAGTAAATGATCAATGTCGTATAGATAATTAGCTTTACCTGTCAGCAAAGAAGGCTTGATGGAAAGCTCCCACTGATAAAGTTTCTTATTTCTTTCTGACTTATTAGCCTTGGAAACGATTTTTGTTGTCAGTGTCTGCCCAATTTTCAAGTTACTAAAGGGATCTTCAACAGCATTATCATCACTTGCCTGTGAAAATCACTCAGTTAACAAACACAAATTGTTTTGGAAAAAAAAAGAACACAAAATAAAGGCCTCTAAGCCACATCATATTGAATTGCCAAATTGTCATTTACCTCAGTTATATGTAACCTCCCATGAAAGCTAGGCCCGAATTTCACTCTTAGTTCAAGAGGCTTTATATCCGTGATCTGGATAGCAGTCAACAACATATCTTATATAATTACTGGTCCGTAAACTGAAAGTATACTTGAAGCTCACTAATTACGTTTAAGAGTAATTAAAAAGATATCTACCTCCGCTTGAACACGAGATCCCACATTATAGCTCGATTTCTTTTTTGCCCTTTTTGAACTGGAAGTCTCCATTAGCTCAGTAACAGAGTTAAGAAGTAGCAGCAACCTTCCAGATGACGAAGGACTCGGAAGAGCCATGATGGTGGCGTTTACACTACACATAAATAATCCACGTCATACAACAGAAAAGAAAAACATAAAATCAGAGGGAAACAACAAATGACCACCCGTAGCCATTCTTACCGTTGTCCATTAACAAATTGCTTAGAAGGGCATAATTGGGTGTTGTAGTCCTTCAGTGAGGCATATCCCAGAACAGAATTATATTCTGGTATTGAAAGAACCTGAATCATATTTATGCAAAGCAGAAGGTAGTTTGAGAAACAATACATACCATTCAAAAAAAAAGTTTATCAGATTAAACTATAAGTGAAATAAAAAAATCTTAAACAAACCAAGAAAGAGTCTTACCAAATAATTCTCTTTCACAATCTCAACGATTGCATTTACATTTTGTTGCACCTCCAAGTCTCTGTGTATTTCCCTTTTGCGCTTCTGGAATCAAGGATCATATATTTATCTACTTATTTCTTGTGGTAAAAAATGAATCCACAAAATGATTAAAATAACCACAATAAGGATACCTTCTTGTGAGATTCAGTGCTGGAGCTCTTCTCTTTATTCACAAACTCTGGCTTCAAAGATAAATCCAGGAGGCGTTCCATCTTGGAAACATCAAGAACCACAGCTTGAACAGTTGACCCAGTTACCACAGATTGTCCACCCACTACCAAGAAATTGTTTCCACAACATATTATTATTACCAAAGAAACAAACAATAATTGAGGATTCTACACACTTTGACGAATAGTAAGTACTTACATTGATAATGAGTGATGAAACCAAACAGATCATTATATTTTTGAAAGCTAATAACAGCTCCATAATTTTTTGTCTCGTGAACTTTTCCTTCGATGACACCACCAATACTAAATTCATCAACCCATTTCAAATCAGAAGTTTTGGAGTCTGATAACTGCAGCTTCGCGATCTGATCATTTTAAAGTAAGATCAGTAAATGAGAAAAACCTCATACGACAAGTTTTCCCACAATAGCTGGAAACATCAAATTATACATGAACAGATTAAAGAATATATTTCATCTGAAAGGCAGGCAAAATCTAACATACAAGCATCTTAGTAATGAATAACAAAACCTAGGAAGTGACCCGTAAAAAAGGTATAATATATACATAAACATGCATATGTTTCCCTTATAGGTAATTAATTAGTCAATAATAATGCTACCAATAGGGTGAATTTCAGATATTAGTACCTTGTCTTCCAAGATAAAATACTCCTGAATGAGGGATGCATCTGTCGACGAGCACATTGATTGCTTCAAAGATAGTTTTATTCGACCAGTTTCGCTACTTACCTGGATTTTTTATTTTATTTTTTCATAAAAAACAAATTTTCATTAGATAGAGAAAAGAGTACACAAACTGAGGACAAGTAGTCTGAAACTTTTCGGCTACCTCTAGTATGTTGCTGCGAACAGATTGTCCAACGTAGAATACTTCAGATAGGTCAACTCTCCAATCATCAGTAACCTACAAATAAAAGAGGTCCCACCAAATTATGCGCATTGGCCAAAAAGGGATATTGAGTACATATGCTTGTGGTTCGTACAGACATACTAAAGATTTGCTCAACCAAAATTACCTTGCTTTTGTGAGCAAAACCAGTCAAGTGTCCCAAAAAGCGGACAAAACAACCAGTTTCAATTAAATTAAACACATATCCCTGTTCCAAAAGCATATTGCTATGGTCAGTCAAAATAAAAATGGAAACCATTAACAAGCTATAACTATAAATGCTAAGAGTTATATTTATATCATCTCTGAAGCAGCAGATTATATCTTACATGTACTACCGAGTTAGGGCAAATTTGAGTGACATCCACAGGTAGTTGGTGGGCCGAATTAATAAGAGAATACTTGGCAGTAAGAATTAGGTTGCTGCTCTCAACATCTACAGAAATGACACCAAAAAATTTAAAATGTATCATTCGCAATCAACATGATCATAATTACCACAGTATTACTTAATATGCCTCGAGTAGGTACATACATACATACATACACACACACACACACACACATATATATATAAACAAATCTGGGGAAAAAGAAGAAAGTGAGAATACCAAGGACCAAGAGTTGATCAAATTCATAGCCTGGCTTCAATGTTGACTTCATCAAAGCAGCAAGTCCTGTAAGGCAGCAATGTCACTTAAAAAAAATAAAATGCTTTATCTTAAGGACAATCAGTAAACAGTGAAAGCAAGCAGCAAATGACAGAAGTACATAATAAATACCGAAGAAAAGTACCCCAGACAAACCATTCCCTGCCAAGACGGTAAAAAAATTTACCTTGGTTGTCAGCCAGATGCTCAGGAGAAAGAGTGCCCTTGGTGTAACCATTAACATTGACAGTAATTAATATTGTATTAGGAGTCACTCGTTCAACAACGCCTGAAATGAGGCTTCCCGGTTTGACCATGTCATCATCCTCAGACCCCCTTGCAGGTGTCATAATGAAACTAAGGTTAATCCTCCGCGAAGCAGGAATTGAACTTGTAACTCTGCATTTTACCACTTGTTCAACATGATACATAGAACTTGTCTCACTTCCCCTATCTAACCCTAGCTCAGATAAGGGGGAAAATCCTTGCACTCCATTATAAAATCGCACAAAACAACCATGCTTTTCAATCTTTGTTATCCATCCATGTGTTATTAATCCTTCAGTCGCATCAGCATAAGTGCTAAGGATCTCAAGCTTTGACTTAACCTAAAAACACCCCACCAATACCATTTATTAATTACTGAAATTAAAACACACAAGAATTTCGAAAGTCAATAGAGCAAACATATGAGACAGCTAGAGCTGCATATCACCCTAGAACAACATGTAAGGCAATGGGAGAAAGAGGTTCATGAAGTTGAGAAAAAACGTACGAGTGTTTTCTTGTGCGTGACAGTAATTCTCTTGGACTTGCAACCAAGAACACGGAAAACTAACTCTGCTCCAACCTGCAAAGAATTTTATAAATTAACCACAAATTGGGGAGAATGAAAAAGAAAACGCATATGCTAGGAATTTTTATTTTTCATGACCAGTGTTATGTGCAACGAAATTACCTGGAACTTTTTTCTAGGCTTAGGTATGTCAAATTCTGACATATGACGTAGGGGACAAAGTGCCTTCACGCCACTAGCAAGTTGTACTATGGCACCGAAACTGTCCACAGCAATAACTTTGCCCTTCACTACCATACCAGGCTTAACATCAGAGTGAGTAAAAACAGACCCTTCAAAGGCACTAGTCTGCATTAAACAAAATAACCAAAAGACCAAGAAGAAAATAAGGATGTAGGTGGTACATTCAACTGGTAATTATAAGAGAAGACGTGTATAATAATAATTAAGACAACATGACACGTCATTCCCTACATAATCAATAGCAACAACCCCCCTCCCCCCCCTTCTCTCTCCCTCCTCTCCCCTCCTTAAGTATGCTAGCATTCAGACTAGCAAAATCAACATCAACAATATAAGTATAGAAAGGGAGTTACAAATATAACCTTCAAAACACCAGTGGCAAGCCCCTCGAGGTGCCTAAATCCAAGAACTCTAACACGGACGTGACTGCCTTCCTTAAACCTTTTCTCCAATTTCCGAACTTCCTTGTCGTCCACGTCAGACACCTGTAATCCTCGTGAATTTAGTTTTAACACTACATAATTAATTGTCAAAAACGACAAATGTAACTGAAGCTGCAAAATAAACTTACAGTAACATATGCTGGAGTTGGAACAGGCAAAGAGGGGATTTCTAATAGAAGGCCCACTCCTCTATCAACCCTGATCACTTTCGAATGGTCAAAGATATCCCCTGTTTTAAGAAGCTGTTTTACAGATAGTATCATCATCATATTGAAAGGAGAACAACTACAATACCGCAGAAAGAAATAAAACAAAAATTATCATTTCCAGTATACTTACTGAAGGTGGAGCCTTGTGATGGACAAGGTCGGGATTCAGGGTCAAACCAACAGCTCTCGTCAAGGGATCAATAAATAATATCCGTGCATTAACCTAAAATCACGAAAAGATGAGAAAGAAAAAAGATAATCTTGACAGAAATACAAGAAGCGAGTTTGACCAGCCAAAATAATTCAGGAATTGTTCTCGGAAATAAACACCTATATAAATAGTAAAAAAGCTAGAAATAATTTAGTTTTACTTTATATATATATATATATATATTTGGAGAAGTACGCTAGCAATAGAGGTTATAGATTGTGTAGATAATAATTTTGATACAAAGATGAATAAGAAATGGCCAATTACCTTTTTATTTTGGTTGTAATCTTCTTTCCAGTTTGAAGTAGGGAAGGATTTCTCCAAATGAAACATATCAACCTGCAAAAATGTAGTGATGATACAAAAAACAACTAAAATGAACAAACTCAGAAATGTTTTATCAGAACTTTGCTAAAATTTCAATACAAACTTACGGTTCCTGAGAAGTAGCTAAGGAACGACAACATGACACCATTCTCTAGGGTTGACTGTACATGAGCATTGACCATCATGCCTGGAACGAGGAGATCAATTGAAATACCCTTAAGATCTTTGGTCTGCAAAACGCGACTTCTAGTTAGTAACAGGACAAAAAAATAGATTTCAGAAAAGAAAAGAAAAAAGTGAAACGATAGATTGCACAAGGGAAAATAGACTGACTAGAATACAAAGCTTTTAAAAGTTTAATACCACAGATTTGGTCAGGGACTCGTTCTCAGAATTAAGATGCACTACTTTACGAATTCGGTCAACACTCTTAACAACCCCTTGTAAGACTTGTCCAGTGCTCATCTTAATAACCCCACTTCCTGTTCAGAGAAAAGGAGTAGATGCAGTATGATATTTCAAAATCAATAAATATTACTGAAATATCAGAGTTGAGAATAAAAATGTCAAGGTTCTCATTGAATTTCTTTAATATTCCAATTTAATAGAGAATATGTTTTCATAGGAGATATAATAAAACTGAAGGGTGTTCATGATTACCAGGCTGGCTGTCGTCTGGCATAAATCCACTAAACGAAGGAGACCCAAAATTAAGAATATAACCATGGTCTTCAATGCTTTTCACATACGCTTTAAGAACCTGCAAATTAAATATGATCATCAAAAGTTACATGTTAAGAGACTGATACCATGCCAATAAGATAGATGATAAGATATGTCAATCAATGAGGAACTTCTGGATGCATTTATTTAACCAGATATTATGAAAACATTAAAAATTGTATCTACAAAAAGAAATTACACAGTTTAAGTAAAAATGTCATACCATTCCCTCTTGAATGCCATCTAATGTTAAGCCCTTATGCAACAAAGAAAGACGCAGGGAAAGCCAGATCTTTCTCTTCCCTTTCTCATTCTTATCAGTGTCCAATTGCAACACAATGCACGGGACCAACTGTCCAGCATGAAATATGCTAGATAGGAAGCTACTTTCAACGTCCTGTTTTAAAAGGAAACTCAAAAACATTTTAGACTGAAAGTACCTAAATCAACGACCTTTTAAGTTCAACTCCCATAATTGGGGGGAAATGAGAGCATTAACAAAATAAGAGTTTTGTTAAGTGGCATACCCTTCTCATTTCATTATTTGATAAAGTATCAAGTGCTTCAGAAGCTCGAACTAAACCACGAAGTCCCCCTGGAAGACTAACCACAATATCTTTCTCATTCACTTCAGTAATTACTCCCCAAAGCTTCATTCCAGGTGAAATATTCTGCAAAAAGAAGAGTTTAAGTCTATAACCTGAGGCTAAAAGTACATATAATCAGGTCATTAGCAAAATGAAGGGTAACTTAAGAAAATATAAATCTAGCTCATTGAAACGTAACAGTATAAACAAAATAAGTATTTTGACAGCCCACTTCAGCCTGATGAATACCTGAAAATTTTAGTGCTAATCTTTGCTTACATGCAACCAGAACAGGTACAATCTGTTCGTTTTTTCTTTTCCATTTTCCTTTTTTACCTTTTTTTTATGTTTGAAAAGGTACCATCCCTTTCGGTGGAAAAGATGATAAAATCACCAAAGCTATGCAATTTCTCTCATTGCTTGCCTTTCACCCTATAATGACTGGAAGAACATTGTAGCATCCAAACCCCCAAATTAGTTATGGACACCAAGAGTACTAACGAAGAGGGTGATGCCTTAAAATAACTTTCTTTCCTAAACTAATCCAAAAAAAAAGAAAATGACCTTCCTTCCTTCAACCAAAAGACATTCCTAACTCCTGATGTTAACAGCTCAGCCCGATGGACAGCATTCAAGCTACTTAATCAAAATGAGTTTAACCCTATCTGGTTTGGTTCACAAAGAGGGGGATGCCTAGACATAAGTTTCTTTCTTAAACTTCTACCCGGAAAAAAAATAAAATAAAAGACCTTCCTTTCTTCAATCAAAATAGGTTTTTAAGGTTTAACAGCTCAGCCCAATGAACCGCATTCAAGCTACAAAACTAAATGACCTTAACCCTATCTTTGGTCACCTCTCAGCTATACAATTATTCTTTCGAACATGATTTCATATCTTTCCTAACTTTCTTTACATCTCTTTAATGCAACAGCTCAGAACACTTAATTTAATAACACATTGCAAACTGAAAACCGGGCAGCTGCATACCTTCAATGTAAGTTTATTTGCAAACCTAGGTAATTTTCCAGTAAGGCCGGAACCAGCACCAAATAGAGAACCTAATTCATCATCATCACCGGATTTACGACTTCCATTCTGGAATTGCTTCTTCCTCTTCTTCAACTCTCTAGCCTCCAAATCAAATTCGGCATCAACTTCATCTCGAATTTCATTACGCTCTTCTCTACTCAATGACCTCCCCCCACCTACAACCATAACCCCATTAAAAATCCACAAACACAGTATATATGTATATATATATTAGAGAGAGAGTATAAACTGAAGAAAAGCAAACCTCTGGGGAAGTCAGGGACGTCATCGTCGAGCTGGAGAGGCAGTGATTTAGAGTGAACGGCTTCGTCTGATTTGGGTTTCCGTTTGAAAGATTGTTTAGATGGTTTCTGAAACTTCGTTTGGGCATCATCAGATTTCTTCTTGTTCGCATATTTCTTTGATGGTGGCGCCATTTTGCTCCTCAAGTTACATGTACGCTGAAACTCGGCTGCGGAGGCTTAAGGAGGGTTTATAGGCTGAAACTCGGCTGCGTGTATATATACTCTACTTTTACGATTCAGTAATTCGAGCGGGTCGGAATAGGAATAGGACCAAACCCAAACCCAAACCCAAACCCAATTGATCTGCTGTCACAAAAAATCCACATGCCCCTTTATACTGTAAAACGGTAAACGAGAATATAGGCCGACTACATCAACAAGCAAGCCAGGTAAAGCCGGAAGCCCACAAGCTAAAAAGGCTTGGGCCATATCAAGAATTTAATCAATACTATTTTTTACTTTTTATTTTGTTATTGAAAACACTTGTTTTTTGAATATCATAAAATAACATATAAATATAAAATAAATTCATTTACAAAATTTTCCTCAGTTCTTCCATTGCTTCATCCTTGTCTGTAGTTCTTTTTTTTTTTTTTTTCCTTTTGGATACTAATAAAAAATATATATATGCATATAGAGTTCCATATATTTCTAGCTTTAGTAGCAAGATTGTGAGCTAAATGAACCTTCTCTTCACTAATCCATCATTATGCCACTTGTGTTCTAGTTGTTCTCGGCCATTCATCTGCGTTCACGATTCCTGATGAGTGGACTCAGAATCAGTTATTGTATGATTCTTCCTACGACTCATCAATTGACTCTTTAATTGATGATTTAATTCTCCATTATTACTCTTAATTGCGGAGGATATCGAAAGTTTTTAACTTTATGGCAATTGATACAGATTCAACTCTTTTGAAAATCACTCGCGACCTTCTTTTTTTTTTTTTATACATCAAAAAAGGTCATTCAATTTTCTATCCAATTTATAATAAATAACCAAACAACTATCCATTAGACCTTTAGCCAATTCAAACATAAACCATCGTCGGGGATTTCATCACCAAAATTATTGTTGCCATTGTGTTACATAAATTAGCCGCCATTATATAGCAGTTGCGAATAAATAAAATATAAAAATTAAGAATGAGAATTTAATAATCAAAAATGGTAGTAGGTTCATAAATGGATAAAGAAAAGGATTACATAACAAGACAACTTTTAGGAATTACCTCAATATTCTGAATATTTATATTTTTCAATGAAAGCATGGTCACAATATATGCTCCTCATTGTCCTACCCACGTGCCGGTGCAACGACATATCCTATGATGTAGCCACGTGGCTTAACCAATTATTCTAGCTGCACGACAAAATAGAAATTATAATTGGATAATGATGTCATGTCGGCTTCACACGTGAGAGGTTATTATGCAGCATTTAGACAGAACAATTAAAAAAAATTAAACATGTTTGGTAACATTTCTCCCTCCTTCAGAAAATCCTTGACCTCAAGGATTTAAAAGTCAAAAAATTGGAAAAATGACTTTTAATCATTGAATAGTCCTCTTAGGCAGCATATTCCGATATGGCTGAATAGTCCTCCCATGTAGCATCCTCCTGTCCAATACAGCCACTGGAAAAACTTGGATCTATCCATCTTCTCTAATTGGCGGCAGCGTGGAGGCAAGAACAGTTCCCTTTCCGATTTTCTTCTTGAGTAGTGAGACGTGAAACACTGGGTGGAGCTATGATGAGGCTGGGAGCCCCAATTTGTATGCTACAAGTCCGAACCGTTGACTCACCTTGTATGGACTATAGTAGCGCAGGGCTAATTTAAAATCTCTCTGAGGGACATAGAGTATTGCTTATATGGGTGCAATTTTAGGTACACCATGTCTTCGATTTGAAACTCCTTTTCAATTTGATGCTTATCTGCGTGTAATTTCATCATTTCTTAAGCTTTAAACAAGGACTTTCTAAGAAGTGTGACCATATTAGCACGATTATGGAGGAATTCATCAACGGCCGAAAAGTTGGAAACTTCCACCTGAAGGAGGTTCGAATGGGGGATCTTGTAGCCATACAAGGCCTCAAAAGGTGACAACTTTAAAGCTAAATGTAATGAAGAGTTGTACCGCCATTTAGTCAATTCAATCTGATGTTGTACTTCTTTGGGTGTTGGCTGCACCTGCACCAAAGGTATGTTTCTAAGCAGTAATTGAGTCTTTCAATTTGTCCAGTAGTTTGAGAGTGGTAGCAGGTATTGATGCACAACTGAGTTCCGCTTCTTAAATATGGCCCGCCAAAACCTACTGATAAAAAATTTATCCCTCTCGCTAGTAATAGTTTGTGGAAGCCCATGGGTGACATGAATGTGGTCCATAAATAGAGTGGCCAAAGTGGTAGTTGAGAAAGGGTGTTTTAGGGATAGAAAATGTGCGAACTTCATGAATTTGTCCACTATCATCCAGATGACAGTTTTTCCTTCATAGTAGGGCATCCCTTCTATAAAATCCATCGAAATGTCAGCCCATGGTTTGAATGGTACTTGTAGGGGTGGTTAATAAACCAGGATTTGAAACAGTCTCGGTCTTATGTTGCTGGTACACCTCACACTCTTGCACCCATTCCTTCATATATGTGTTTGTTGTTGGCCAAAAGAAGTAGAGCCTCACTCTCTTTTGAGTTGTATAAATTCCACCATATCCCCCAATATTTGCATGCAGCTCTTGGAAGATCTAAGGTCACCTCGCTACCCTACATATATGTATAGCCCCATGTTTGAGTATTCCAGCTTGGAATAAAGATTCCTTAAGTGAGGATGCATCTAACAACAACTATTGGATTGTCTTATGGGTCTATTCATCCCTTTCTAAACTGGATGCCACTTCCTCTAGCCAAGCAGGCCTGGTGGTGCTAATTACTAGTAGTTATTTTTCATATGTAGATAGGCCCATGTGTTTTGGAGCTAAGGTCGTGCTAATGTAAGTTCAAGGTTGGTGTTGGGACATCCTAATGTCAATCTTGGTTTTGATAATGACAAATATATATAAACTAATACATTTGCGAGACATCTCATGAAATATATAAATATGAAGCAATATGTATGAGAAACAACACACAATCACAAGCAATTCAACGATACAAAAAATTCGATGATCATGCAATTATGTCAATACAAGATTTTTATTTCAAATAGATGATTCAAGCTTGGAAGATTGAATAATAGATTAGGACTAGTCCATCTCATAGGAATTCTGCGTAAGTGTTCTTTCTATGGTCCAAAAGGTGGAAGCTTGAAATAATATTTTTATTTATCTAGAAAAATATTTTTATTCTATTATTAAAATATTTTTCCTTGAAATATATATTTTTATCTTTATAAAAATAATATTACTTATTCCTTATATCTTGAAATATATTATATATATCTTGAAAATATTGTTTACATATCAAAAAGATTTTATAACCATTATAAAAAGATTTTATGATCATTATTGAAAGATTTTATGGTCGCTGCAGATATTTTCTTCCACATATATAAACTCATTATCTTCTCATTTTTTAATCATCAAAGAATGAATCCATCAAGGGAGATACTTTATAAAAGCTAATATTACTTTTTCTCTTTATATATTTCTTCTCTCTATTTATCATTTTTATATATCTATCTTGAGAGAAATTTTCCTACATCTTAGATCTATATATTGTTCAAGCTTGTATCCAATCGATCTAAGAAAAATGAATATAAATTTCTATTGATGTATTTTGCTTAGCATAAAAGTACTATTTTTCACCATTCAATCTCCGTAATCAAATAAGAATTATGGTAAGGTTTAATCATTTAGGTTTTTAAGGAAGAGAATGTGATCTCGTGTCCAAGAGAATATTGCAAAGATTTTGGAAATTAGGTCTTTGAATGTTTGAGGAAGAGATGTATTCTCTTCTCTAAAAAAGAATTACAAAAATTCAAGTTACAATTTGTTGAAGGTTTCTCCACCAAAAATGAGGTTTTTAAGAATAATGGATTTTGAGGAATCTTAAGTTTGGAGAGGGGGCTTGGGGACTAGACGTAGGAGACTAGCTCAAAATCATGCTAAATCATTGTTCTTTATATTGCTTGATATATCAATTCATCATCATAATAAGAGTTAACAATCTATTCAACAACCCCTTATAGATATAGTTTCTGTTTTTACCAACCAAAAAAACCTTCTAAATTATTATTTTGCACCAACAGTTGGCCCTTCTGCATTAGTACTACACCTATCCTCGCATAGCTGGCATCAGTCTCCACTGTCAAAGTGAGCTTAAAATCATGTAGTGTAAGCACCAGGGTCAATGCCATGGCCTCTTTCAATTTATTAAAAGTCATGGTAGCTTGGTCACTCCAATAGAAGTGATCTTTCTTTAAAAACTGGGTAAGAGGTATGCAAATCTCCCCATACCCTCTCACAAATCTTCTATAATATCCTGTTAGCCTAATAAACCCTCTAAAGGCTTTTACAAAAGTAGGGATATGTCATTCCACCATGCACTTTATCTTGGCCGTATTAGCTAAGACTCCTTCTTGGGATAGAATACTCCACTTGGTGTTATCTGAATTCACATTTTGAAGGCTTGCAAATAGAGTATGTTTTCTTAGTAATCTCAGCACAGTAGTCAAATGTTTCACAAAGATTCCAAATCACGACTGTAAATTAGGATATCATCGAAGAAAACGAGTACTAATTTTCTAATGTGTTCAGAGAATATCTGATTCATGAAGCTTTGGAATGTGGTTGGAGCGTTGGTTAATCCAAAGGGCATTACCAAAAATTCATAGTGTCCCATATGACTTTTGAATGCAATTTTCGGCACATCAGGAATTAAACCTTTATTTGGAAGTATCCAATCCTTAGGTCCATTTAGAATAGTACTTAGCACCATGAAGTACATCCAACAGTTTTTCGATGGTGGGGATAGGGAACTTGTCTTTAATAGTAACCTTATTCAATTTCCAATAATCTATACAGAATCTCCATGTCCCATTCTTCATCTTCACTAACAAAATTGGTGATGTAAAATGGCTTGTGTTATGCTGAATAATCCATGTGGCTAACATTTCGTTTATGAGCCTTTCTATTTCATTTTTCTCTGTTTGCAAGTTGATGTGGTGATCGTGCAACCTCTAGGGGGAAGCCCTTGAGGCTAAGCAAAAGCGTCTTCAAATTGATGCAAGATCTCTTCAATTACAAGGAAAATTTTCTTTTTTGTGGGAGCTTAAATTTAAGTTGTACAATATTGCAACAAAAGTCACCTGATCCTTCTTTTATTATGCCCCAAAGTTCCTCCACATATATAATAGAGATGGATGACGACTGGTAGTTTGTAGCCCATTTTAGTTGTATTTTCTTATGGGTTAAATACATAATTAGCCACTGTATTATGTCTATTTTTACAAATTCATCATTATATTAATTTTTTTTACAAACTCATCATTGCAGTGTATATTTTTAACAAACTTATTACTGTGTTTTATTTTATTTACAAACTCATCACTTTACCATACACTTTTTGCATGAATAGTGTAAGAACCCAGTATTTTAATTTTATAAATATGATAATTTGAGATACTAAATAAAATTATTTGTTTCCGACAAAAAGAATGTCAACGTTAAAGTTTATTCCCGTACGGAGCGTCGCAAAGTATTTGTGGACCCCACAACCGAAAACGTGTGGACCCCACTAATATTCGTT
>JAUMHB010030921.1:0-14532 GCA_032359685.1 Pittosporum tobira | reverse complement strand
ACAAATCAAAAAAAAAAAATATTTTAAACCCCCCCCCCCCCCCCCCCCGAAAGATTTATAAAATTGTATACACTTGCCTTTTTCTTGGCACCATGGCTTAGTCTTGAAGATTTCAGGCATGGAGAAAAAGATGGGCTTAGTCTAATGGCAGACCCTGGAATCGCCATGGCTGATCAAATTACGTTGAGAACAGAGAAAAGGCTGTGAGCCTGAGAAATGCTTAGAGAGGCAACAGGTGGCAGAATTTATAAAAATAGAAGAGGGAAGCGGCTTATAGAATTATGTAAATATTTTCCCTTTTTTACAATTAATATTTATTTGAATGTATTTCAAATATTATATTTAAATAAGCTAATTTGATTATTTGTTACATTTAATATATATTCTACTTATGGAGAGACGGGATGAAATCAACCATTTCTGTAATTAGAGAGACCATATACTTTGGCTAGTGCCGTGAGTGTATTTGAAATTTCCTAATTCTTGGTACTACCAAATTAATAATTTTGTTCTTTTTTAGGCAATATTTTTGAACATATTATTGTTGGTTTCTATTTCTGATTATATTGCTTGTCCAGGACGGATCTATTAAAGTATTGCTATCTCACACCACAAATAATATTAAATGGGAAAACATATATTAAATTAAAACAAATCTATTTAGAAAAATTTGAACCTTATCCTTATAAATATAGACACAAATGAACAATATTTTATTCTTTTTTTGTTCGTTGAAAAAATTTGTCTCGTTAAGTTATCAATTGTATTAAAAATTTATGAAATTTATTTGTGTCCGACTCTGATTCATATGACTCTTTCACATGAATTAATTGTAATTATAACATGTCATTTGTAATAAAAGTTGAAAATTTCAATTAGAAAAATGTAGAATTAACCAAAATTTTAACCTGCTGGGAAAAAGACCTTCAAAACAATATCTGCCTGTTGTGCTTTAACAGTCTTGTTTGGTGCAATATTTTAAACTTTAGTTGAAAACTTGAGCTTCGATACGATTCACGCATCATCGATCATTGGTTAAATGGAACTTACTGTGAGTACTATTACTAGAGGGTCCTGTGTATATCGGTTGGTATGTTTACAAGGGGCTGATTCAAGTTTTGGCTTTTCGAATTAGAGTTTGTTAAAAAATTTAATCAAATCGAGTCAACCTTGATTTTGATGCACCAAACTCGACTCATTTTAATAAATGAGCAGCTGTCGAACTTGAGTCAAGCCTAGAACTCGAGTTTCTGTTATCCTGTAATCCTTTTACGTTAAAGGTAATAATTTTCTCTAACCGGATAATTTTGCAGAGTTAATTATTGCCGGTAGAATTTATTTTTTTTTTATAACAAAAACACAAATACTTTGCTGGTAAGAAGTATCGCTTTTCCTGATTGCAACCTTTTTTTTTTAAAAAAAAAAAAACAAAAAAAATAAAATAAAATCCACAGCACACGTAATGCCTCAAAGACTGGCATCCGAACTGTTAGCGGAAATATTAGATTCTCAGCATAAGATAACCGCGATAAAGGAATCAAGACAACTAAGAGGAAGCGGTCAGAGGAGTTTGATGCCCACTTCCAAAATTAGTAACAAGGGAATCTTTATGAAATCGGTCCAAATATTTAGTAAGAATTTGTTCTCTTGGTTGAAAACAATTCTACTGTAATTTTAAGAGACTGCAGGCTAGCTGTACGTAGGCTATATAACCACTACAATTGGTCGTCACTTGTTAATTAAGACGAGATGCGTACTCTGAATACAAGGACTTGTTGTAATGAGGCAGCGTCCCTCCGTACGAAAATGAGAATCCAAAAAAAAAAAAAAAAAAAAAAAGAGAGACTACGGTAATAAAATGACGTTTTATTAAAATTACGTAACTAAATGATGTCATTTTGTAAATGTGATTCTCATTTTGGAACTAACAAACATTATATGTTTGTAATATCTTGGTTCTTCAGTAAGCCGGTACAAAATTCTGGACTACGACCAAAATCAAGAATCTATCTGGGATCGTTTGTAACATTTTCTTTTGTCATAGGCCCCCCTGAGCCAATTTTTGTCAGCTTTGATAAGCATATTAAGCAATAAGAAACTTCATTTCATCGAGTAGAAAGTTCTATGCTTTTTGGGGAAATTCTTTCATCTCTGCTATACTCCTTTCTAAAATTTTATCTAATAAATTTAGCTACGTGAATATATATATATATATATATATGTATTTATGTATTGAAAATATTAAAATTGTTAAGCCGTTACCAAAATGTTCATCAAGAGTTATGCTATTTCTCTAATTATAAAGTTAAAGTTAGATTAAACCATTCCTACATAAATGCGATAGGATACAATTAATAATGTGACTTATAATAAAAATTTTAATTTTACCTAAGCATGCTTAGTAAATAACCATCCACGTTGAAGTTAAACCTAGTCAGATAGTCGTTTTTAGAGTACAAATCGTTGTTGATGTTCATATGTTAGTAAAAAGATAATTAATATTCGGATTGTCGAAATTATCTGATTTTTGTTTCCCATATATATATATATATATATATATATATATATATATATAAATAAGTAGGTAAAGTATTAAATAGACTTTCTTGTATTTGGATGCTAGAGAAGTTGAATTGGCGTTATCTCTAGCTGCTATAACTCTACAACAAGAGCATCAAAAAACGTTCTCAAACCGGATATGCCTAATTGAGTTAAGCTTGTCTTTTTCTTTTTCTTTTTGCATTAATCTAACTAACGTCTGTATCCAGCAAGCAAAGTTAACCATTTTTGGTATAATCCATCCCCTTTTTTTCTTTTTTCTTTTTTAAATTTATTTTTGAAATCATAAAGTCAAACATTAAAATTTGTTAAATTTTAGTCAATGCAAATATGAATATTACAAGTCATCTCAAAGTTTTCACTCGTTTAATTTTTTTATTTTTTATTTTCAATAGTATGATGAATCTCATAAATTTTAAATTTTAGATATCAAACCAACCTTTTTTTATTTAAAAGAAGTGTTGACTACTAATTAAACTATAGCTCTTTTATTTATCCTTAAAATTTGAAATAATATTTTTCTTGTTTTTTGGGAAATAAGGGAGTATTATAATGAGGCACTTGCGTAATTTTTGTATACCAAACACTCTCCTTTTAAATTATACAGAAGAGCACGAAATCCAAATCAAAGCAGAGAATGTCATCAACTATAAATAAAATACCTTCAGGAGACAACTTTAAATTGAAAAAAGAGACGAATAGCCACCAACTATATTTCCAAAGAGTGGAGCTCAAGCTTGTCATCGAGTCAAACAAGTTTTTTTTGGAACTCGGCGGCTTGTTAAGTTAAATAAATTTTTATCAAGTTCAAACTTGAGTTTAAAATAAGTTTAACTCAAATTTCAAGAAAGGTTAATTCATTTTCATATCTTAATGTAAAAAAACTGTAACAAGTCGAAATTGAGTTGGAAAAAAAAAAAAACCATTTACAAGCTGTCATCAAACTTACAAGTTGTCATCAAACTCGACTCATTAAACTAAACGAGTCTTTTATTGAACTTCATGAACTATCGAGCCAAATTCAAACTCTATTCATTAAACTAAACAAGTCTTTTATCAAGCCCGAAACCAACTTGACTATTTTTTTTTTTTTTTAGTACATTAATGAACCAACCCCAGCAGTTAGTCGCCCAAAAACTTATAAAAGACAACTCACCCACACACACATACACACCCTTTTTTTTAGTAGTCGACTTGCTTAACATTTTCAAAAAAAATCGACGGATGCTGCCAGCAGAACTCAAACCGGTGACCTCGCCACTTGGGAGAAGCCGCCGTTAACATCGCTGTTTCCATGAAATTGACTTCTCAGATTCAACCTTAGTGGAACCCAATGCTAGTGTATAATATACCATTAAGTATCATTAGCTCTCAAAGGAAACTAAAGGGTTATGTATTTCTGTAAAACTTGCATTGCTTGGACAAAATCAATGCAAGACTATTACAACATTCTCTTGTACAAACAAATAAATCGAATGTTTGTGAGTGGGTACAGAAAGAAACACAAACAACTCTGATACTTTAAAGCAGAATTACCTTATAAACCCCATATCCTCAAAAGGGCGAATAAACGAACAAAACACATTACTACATGCGACAATTTACAACTTCTGACAATCTCCGAGTGTAATACAGGGTCACACATTATCCGAACTCAATATTTGACAACACGATGCCGCAACCATAACTCATACATGACCATATGGAAAGCATCAAATTTGCTGGGAGGTGAATTCCACTGGAAGTGCTTCTGGATCTGATGACAAAAAGATTATGTCAGCAAAAACAATCTTAGTCAGAAATTTGGAGTCATATAGGAAATTGATCAAAATAAAGCAGTGGCAGTCACTTATATGGGCTGTCAATAAATGTACCAAAAAAAAGAAACATTCATCTCCTTTCTCACTGAGCTCTAAATCAGTAAAACGTTCAAAACAAGCTCTAAAATCAATAATGTCCATTCCATAGGGGGTTGTCATTTGTTAATGACTGCATTTTTTGTTCTCACCAGAACAAAGTACAAAACCAAGCAAGTCTGGCAATATCATCAGCCTTTATGAATAGCCAAATGTGTGATAGATGGGGTATACTTGTTTCCAAATTCAAGAGACTACTTATCTGTTAACAGAGTTACTACCTCCATTCCAAAATAAGAAATAATTATTCCTTTTTAGACATTAGACATGGGCTTCTAATTTAGTACCATAAAACACCATGACATTCTAAATTTATCATTTCATTATAAACATAGATCAAATTTTACACCATCTCTAAACAAAATTTGTTTTAAAAACACTTTTCTTTTATGTAAAAATTGTAGTCCAACATCTACTTTTAAAGACCGTCATTCTTTTAAGGTATCTATAATACTGAAACAGAGTATTACTTATCAAAAGGAAAAAAGAAAAGGGAGAAGATTACTCATTCTAAGATCTTTTGGAACTGTTAAAAGTTCTTACCTTGACTAGATTGTTATGCAAAGTAACAAATTCTTCATATGGTATGGCCTTAAGAATTTGCTTCAGTTGATACACATCTTTCTCTCTCAGTACGACCGCAAACTTTTTCCAATCAACAATGTCATTGAATGGCAAGTCATAATAATTAGACAGTATGACTGCAGAGAGAACAAAAAGAGGAGGGTTATTTAAAAGAGAAAACTTTTCCCTGACTAGTGTTCAGGATTTGTTTGGGTACCATAAAGGTGAATAATAATGCAGATAGAAGTTAGAGCGCTAACATTTCATCATACTAGCGTTGACCAAAGAAGAATTACTCACCAGGTATACATCCATAATGGATTGAATCTGCAATTCGTGCACTGTTGACCTGAGAACCACCAGGGCATATGCAAAATTTAGTCCTATAAAATTGTTTCTGATATAGTAGATTTCCAGTAGCCCTATTTATCCTGGTGTCTCTAATATCAAGCTCCGTATCGTTCTGCCATACGCGTGCCAATATAACCCTGATTCTTGAGTTCCTAGAACCAGCCCAAAACCCAAGAGTTGTCCTGCAAAGCATGCTTCTCGTCAGTTCTAACTTCTAAGCAACAAATTTGAGTAGGTTGAACCAAATCACTTGAAACATACATCTATTGTTCAATTCCGAAGTACTCCCTCTGTTCCAAAATTAGAGAGAGTTATTCCTTTTTGGTCTATTCAACAATGAGGGATAGAATTCTAATTTTAGACTATAGAGTGACGTGAAGTTCCCACATGCCATTGCAATAAGGTGAATAGGTTGAGAATCACGTCACCGCTAAAACATTTCTAAGTAATCTTAACAGAGATGTTTGTGAAGAAAACTTTATTCCTTAAAAGTCGTCAGTCATTAGAGCTATCTATAATTTTGGGACAGAGGGAGTAGCATGTCAATATCCTCCTGTTAAACAAAGAGCCTTTTGATTATGCAACTTGGGGAAGAAATAGAAGAAGTAAGCAAACAAATTGATGATGTGGTCCTTATTGCATTTTATCAAGCAATTGATCAGTGGCACTAATGTTGGATGTAAAAATTACTAAATGCAAGTAGAACCTAGAGATATACTGTATATCCACTTAAACGGTGGCCACTATTTGGTTTTCACTCTCAAGAAACCAAATAGCAGCTCTAAAAGTGGACAAAGTGACAAAGAATCATGAAGATATGCAACATGGATACATTTCAGATATTTTGGGGTATTCTGACATTTTTTTTTTTTTTGGACAAGTTCTGTGGTATTTTAAGATATGTATTCAATATGAAAACATCCATGGTAACCATCCAAATACATACATATAAGCACCATATAAGGGTAGAAAAAGGAGAGAACTCAGAGTTTGTTTTACATGACCCTCATACTAGGGCACCTAAGCCGGCCGCCTAATTATCAGATAATACCAATCCTTGATGTATCTCAATATTTTATTGAGCAAAGGACACAGAACCAAAATAAGTAATGTCATGAATTATAAATTTGTTAGACTGACTTTTCCATACGGACTTAAGAATCATCCAGTTGCATGTCCATTCTTTCAGTTATGTGTTTCAATCATGCTATGTAAACTTATCTTTGATCTTACACTGGGGCCAGAAATCTAATGAGGTCACCAACACATATTGATAACCATATTTTGTTTCATACTTAAAGACATATCCAACCACTTACTAGCTTATCAGAGTCTAGCGTCCAAGTTGTTTCAAAAAAAAAGAAAAAGAAAAAAAGAGTATAATGTCCATGCCAATACCTGTTTTCAACATCATTTCCCCCAGCTGGAAGAGCAAATGGCTGAAGTACTTGAGGAAGAGCTATGTCTTTGTGCGGAATAAATGCAACATCGTAGCTCGGTGAACATACGGCTCGAATTGAATTCTTTACAAGAAGTGGAAGTCCTTCAGTTGCCCTTACACCAACATCATGACAAGTCACAAAAAAATGATCTGCACCTAGGGTTCTGTTCCAGTAAGGGTACTTGGATATCAAGCTCTCAACATAGTTTTGGACAATAATAGTCATGTTCTCGTACGATGTTCCCTGCATGCCATAATACCAAATGCATCACAATCAATATAAAAAGAACCCAACCGTTGATAGGGAAAAAAACAATAAAAGGTAATTTCAGCAATAAAAGCAACCCCTCTTGCAGTTTTGATGGTTAACTGTGCCATATTAAGGTATTGCCTTCATCCATATGCCTGTATTTGAACTGATTGATGCAGAAAGTTCATGTGACCAAACAAAATCCGTCACAAAATGAAGGCTAACTTCCCCCCCCACCCACCCCCTCCCCCCCCCCGGGCCCTTTTTTTAATTGAACATTAAGAATTGTAGAGATTATAAGACACAAGATATAAGGATGGTAAAAACATCTTTCTTCCTTAAAATCCATCCTTTTTTAAAGGTATCTCTCAATTGAACATCATACCTAAATGTGTAGAGTCTCTATGGAACTGATCGAAATCGAGCAGATGGGAAGCTTGACTCATGATGGAATCAGTCAGAATTGAGAGAGAGAGGCGCTCGTTATCGGTCAAAGTTGTAAACGACCAAAGATAGTTGCTGTTCATTGGTTATTTTAATTCATATGGGTCATGGGTAATTTCAGCTTCCAAGTTGATAGTGTTAATATGGGTTATTTACTTATTTTACCAAGTTGTTGTGTAGGCATACGCCTTGTTAGCAAGGCAGCCGAGTCTCACCAACACTCACCCACAACCTGGACGCATTGATACTCAGTACTCCTGAACTCTTACCTACTTGTAAATAGGCCTTAGGTATAATGCACTTAGGTCCCAAACTTTATCTACTCAGGAAATTCTAGAAATTGCGTCTCTGAAAATGATGATTTCTATTTCTTTGTGATTAAATCAATGACATCTCCTGTATTTCACAGACTCTCCAACCTGCCTTATGTGACTTAACCTAGAAATTTCCTCATATCAACATTTTGTTCTTGCATTATTTTTCTTAATAACACACCCGTAGGGTGTACTTGAGTACCTAGTACTTATCATGTAAGATGTTTTCTGCCCACATCAGTAACCCATCCAACTCAAGTTTCAAAGTGATGTCCTCTATCAATAAACAAGGCAAACGCAGAAAATATACTCCCTCTATCCCCAAAATTAGAGATAGTCCTACCTATTCAGTCCGTTCCAAATTTAGATATACATTTCCAATTTTCTACTACAAAGAGAAAGTATCCTATATTCCAAAATTAATAATCTAATCCTATCATCCGCAATAACTTATGCATTCAACACACATTGATAGCACTTAAATTTAATTGAAAATATTAAACAAAAATAAAACAAAATTTGGAATGAATTAAGTTTTAATACACTCAGAGCATACACAACCAGTGGCCACATAGTCTATTTTAAATAAAATTACTATTGTTTTATTGGATATCTCCTACTAATGATTGTAGCTTGTGTGCTTATGGCTGTAAATTGAACCAATCGATCGTGCTCACCCAGGTGAAAGTTCAATTCGTGCTCTAGTTGAAATATTAACGGCAGATTATGAATACATTTTAAAGTTTGGAGGAATACTCGGACATTCTCAAATTGTTAGTTTATCATTCATACTCGGAGTTACTCAGCTTGAAAAGTTCTAACATACTCTATTATAATTGACTCAACTCGTGAGTTAAACCAATATAAAACAAATTAAACTTCATAAACTTTACCGACCAAATATAAGCAACTCACTCTACTCAATTCAGCCCGTTTACCCACTTGTTCAACGTTTTTACTCTATAATATAGTGAATTACAGATATTCAAAAAGGGAAAAGAGATACCTTTCCTCTCATCTTATGACAAGAGATCGGAATGAAGAACAAGTGAGCTTGATCCGGATCGTCCGTGCGAAACTTACTCTCTCTTATATTCTGAAAAAAGTATCCCTCGCTCGCATACTTTCCGGTCAACTTCCTCGGTGTCTGGTAATACGTCGAAGGATCGCCGTCTGTGTATATATAAACCTTGAAATTCTCCTCCATTTCCGCGTAATTCAACCTGAATACCTCCGGAGAATGATACACATCTGATAATTCATCCTTCAGAATTACTTGAGGAGGAGGTGTGTTGTTGGTCGAGGTATACTGGAAAGGGGATTGGAGAGAGAAGTAGGTGAAGGAAATTAGGGTTAGGATAGCGAGGGTGAGGAGTGAGCCTTGTCGAGTGCAGATGGCCGTGGAAGGTGGCTTCGCCGCGGGCATTGGTGGCATTATCCGCCAGGTGCGGTGGTTCACGGCGACTTTTACAATTGGGAATTGACTACTGCTACTACTACTAGTACTACTACTTACGGTGCTAAAAACGATTTGCCGGTTTTTGTGGTACCGTTGCTTTTGGACGATATGTGAAGTTGTGAACAATCTGCCGTGTCTCTGTCGGGATCTGTAATAATCTTTGTGAAGATGAATTTAAATTATTTTTTAGAAACATCATTTACACTCAGTCAGATGAGTTTTAGTATAAAGGAAAAGAAAGAAAAATACCAATTATGAGAGAAAATAAATAAAAATTGGAGTAATTTTTTTTTATTTTTTTTTTTGTATTTATGAGTTAGGAAAAAAAGTATAATTTTTTTTTTTCATGAGTTTAAGAAAAAAATAAAAGAAATAATATATATATACTACTTTTTTATCCTTATTTTCAAATAATATGTAATCTCAATTTCTATCTTTCACCTTATACGTTTCAAATGTCTCATGAGAATGCTCTTTAGCTGCTGGTGCAGAAACTTCCTCCACTTTTTCACGAGGTGCATCTTCATTGCAAGTCAAATGTAGATTGGTTTACAGTATACTTGCGCTCATCAAGCAGGACTATGTTGAGATTGGGAAGCAACAATTTGATACCAGCAGCGATAAAAAGAGTCCAACGGACAAAAAAAAAAAAAAAAGAACCAATGAATGTGATAAGAAGATTTTAATGCTTATATTTTGATATATTTGACTCTTAATTTTTCATTATTTGCTTAAATAATTCAATTAAAAGTGTTAATATTTGTTTTATTTTTAGTTTAGATTATTACTTCTTGTTTTGACTTTATTTTGCATTTTTTTGGACCTATTTGGAGTTTATTTTGAACTAAAAATGACAAATAACGAATTCTGACTGAACCAAGACAAAATTGGAGACAAAAGGAAGCAAAATATGAATTCTGGCAGGCCTCACGGGCTACTCGTGAACATGCTCACGGCTGTGAGCCCTGCAAACACGAGTTTTTTGATTTTTTTTATCATGTATTGGCTTGAAAGACATGGACTAGACTACTCAAAACCGGAGTGTAGAACCTAACATATAAATAGAATACACCCATGTATCAATAGGAGGAGCTTTCATTCATCTTTTTCATTAGGGTTTCATAGCTTAGTAGCAACTTTGTAAAGACGATACGTGGTGAAAGGTTTTCCAGCACAAGGTGAAAGCTTCATCGTTCGAGTGACTTATGAATTTGCTTATTCTTAATTTTTATCTTTTATTTTTCAATTTAATTATATTCTAAGCTCTTTTGCACTAAAATTAAATAGAACTGCCCCTGAATAATTAAAATTATCATTTTTATCATGCATTTGTGCAAGCTTATATTGTTGCAAGTTGTGTATTAGGATTTTAATGTTTATAGATAACTGATCACTATTTAGATGTTATTTGTCACATAGTTTAAGGACTGAGATATGACGACTAGTGAGTGCACATATGATACATAATCATAAATTAAATTTTGAAATAGATAATTTAAGATGGTTTATGTGGTTTCGATAATAATTAGATTATACATTAATGAATCCGAAATTTTTCAAAGAACATAATATTTTTTAATTTATTTAAATTTCATATGAAAATTGTGGAACTAATAATTGAAATTGGAATGCTATAATTAGAGATAAAGTAGCAATTTTAAAAAAAAAAATCTACTGTCACAACATATAAATTCCACAATATGCATGATAAAGTGAAAGACTTTAATTATAAATTGGTAGATGAAATTAAAATCTTCGTACTTCTTTCTCTCATTGTTAAAACCCTAGTGTTTTTAGATTAATTTAGTAATTAATTTATTAGTTTAATTAATATAAAAATCAAATATTTGAGATTTTGTTAGATAAGAAGGGTTATCTTAAATGGTAAATATTGAAAAGTCAATCCTTGTGGGATTGATACATATATACTATAACTCAATTGTATACACTTACACGTCCACTACCAGAATGTGACCAAAAGGAGTTATCTATGAACATACCAATATGCGTTAAGCATATCTATTTGCAAAAACATATAAAATCAACGAAGGTCATACGAAGTTTAAGTCCCATATTTACATGTTCGATACCAAATGAAAATTTCATGCCAAATTGTAACCAAAAAAAGATAGCTATTAACACGTACATATTATTGTTTGGTGATTTCAGAAAACACCCATCAACGATCCTTCATGGCATTCATCATTTTTTATAAACCTTCAACGCGCCTTTCAGGTAAAAAATCAAATAAAGTCTTTATCATCTTTTGGTTATTTGACAACCAAAAATAGACTTCATCAAGAAAAAATTGCTCGAGTTTCATTTCAACCAATTCATTGTAAACCTCCGATGGTGAATATATATGTTGTTGCGAAGATGAAAACATCTTGATCATGACATTGAAAAATTCTTTATTACCTTCACTCATCATAACTGCAACTTTCTTAATGGATGCTAAGACAAAGTCGTTTCTTCCGTAATACAATCATTACAAAGTCTCTTTCTTTTCAGTTTCAACTTTGAAGTAACCCCATTGTTAAATTGTGTATCGGTCTTCATTGTAGGGGTAATACCTTCAAGATCATCCAAATCAACTAAATTGTCTAATGTAACATAGTGCTGAGATACCAACTCATCAATTTCATCTATGGTCACTTCATTTTAATGGATTTCAACCCATCTCTTTCTTTTTTCCTTGACTGTTTCATTACCTCGACCATTTGCTCTATCCTTGACATATAACTTAGCCAGAGCATCATAATTATTGATGTCTTTGTTCTTCCATTTGGCAACATCAGGATTTTTAGAACAAAAAATAAGAAAATAATTATCAACTCCCAAGACATTTTGATCCAACAAAGGTGATGCTTGAGTAACTCGCAGGCAGAAGCCAATAATTTATACAGCAACTAATTTATACAGCAGTAAATTATGAACAACAACTAATTCCAGTACCTTTTTAACATTTTTTTTCAGATTAAAAAGTTCAAATCTGCCAAACAATTCGGTTATACATCCCAAATGAAGAAACACAAGCAAAATCCACATCGGCCAACTAATCCGCCAAACAAGCTACATCCTAACTAATCTGCTACAATATTTACGTACACAAGCTACATCCCATCTAAACTGCCAAACAATTCGGTTCTACAACTAATTTCTACAACTAACATATGCCAAAACATTCTGCCAAAGTTAAATCTTTCAGGCATAACACAAGCATAAAGTGATGCGGAAGAAAATAAATTATTTATTTTATTATTGAAATAAAAATAATTGTAATTGTTAATTATATTTTAAATTAGAATAGTCCCGAAGTTTATTTAAAGTAGTAGAATATTATTAGGAAATTTGTTTCCTTTTAAAATAAGATTTTACTTGGTCGTTAAGTTTAAAGTTTTCAACTGCCGTCTATTTAAACTCTTATAATGTTTCATTGTGAGGGGAGTTGAGTATTATGATTTGAATAAAGCCTTGGTTTTATTTGTCTGCGTACACAAACAATCTCTGTGAAGAGACATCAAAACATACTGCAGTATGGCTGATTTCTTGCGTGAATAAGCAAAATCTATCATTTTCTATTTTTCTGTTTTTTCCATCAATTCTATCAATTGTCCTACATCATTTGGTATCAAAGCTTAGGCTTGATATTGATTGATTATTTTATCCTTTCTACCTAATCTGCATCAAAAAAAAATAAAATAATGTTCATCGCTACAGTGCACCACATCACTGTTCAACATCGTTTTAGGTCACTGGTGACCCATCTAAACTTCAAGTTTGTCATCCAAAATACATCAGCAACAAAGAGAAATCATCGATCTGCCGTTGCTTCACCCGAAAAATCGGAGATTAGAAGAAAAGGTGGCTAGAAACTCGTGGACGAGTTTTTTTCAATGGCAATGAGAATTATGCGAAAGAAAATAAATTATTTATTTTATTATTTAAATAAAAATAATTGTAATTTTTAATTTTATTTTAAATTAGAATAGTCTATAAGTTTATTTAAGGTGGTAAAGTATTATTAGGAAATTTGTTTCCTTTTAAAATAAGATTTTACTTAGTCGTTAAGTTTAGGATTTTCAGCTGTCGTCTATTTAAACTCTTGTAATGTTTCATTGTGATAGGAGTTGAGTATTATGATTTGAGTAAAGTCTTGGTTTATTTGTCTGTGGACACGAACAATTTATGCGGAGAGATCTCAAAACATATTGCGGTATGACTGATTTCTTGCGGAAATAAACAAAATCTATCATTTTCTATTTTCCTACTTTTTTCATCAATTCTATCAATTGTCCTACATCAAGGATCAGTTACCCTAATTCTGGTTCCATAAAACTTTACTGGAGTATTTATTTATTCGCATTATTTATTTTAATTAAATATAGGATTATAATTTTATTTATTTTATTTTAAGTATTTTAAGTGTCAAAGTATTTTAGAACTTTTAAATATTTCTGGATTTCTATTTAAGTAGGAGAAGTAATTCCTTATGGACTACCGTATTATTGATTAATAAAAGAAAGAGTCATATTTTTGCTGCGGCGCAAGTTGCTCTGCGGAGTCTTCTCAAACACTCCACGAGATGGCTGAGTCTTGAGGGAATAAGCATTATTTTCATATTATTGCTATTATTATTGAAATTATCTACAGGCTTAGTCGTAGAGAAGGGGTGCTGCATCAAAAAGTCATTCTACCAAAGTTAATTAGTTTTAATTTACTATAGTGCCCATTTGAAATGAATGAAAGGGACAAAAAAAGAGAGTACCCAAATTGAACACACACAAGTCACTTAGTATTTACTTAATATTACTGGAAATTTAATCAAATGAGCTTCATTTTCCTATCTTTTTCCAAAAATATTCTACCAAGTAAAAGAAGAGGACACAACACTTCTACAGTGAAAAAAATAAACTGCTGTTAACCCGAAAAAATATTAAATAAGGGCTTCAAGCAAAACCCACTAATATTGAACCAGCAAATCCAACAAGCAGCCTTATCAAGCAAAACCAGACTAATATTTTTTGAAAAACAATTGATGGGTGCCTTAGCCTGAGTGGCAAGGGTGTACAGATATTATATTAATGGCCTGTGTGGCAGAATTGCTAAATTATGATTGTCTTTGGCCGGGGGCAAAGACGTGTGGTTTTGGTGACGTTTACTTTTGTGGTAAAGTCACATATACTGGTATGTCCAGTAATGATATCCTGATGACGGTTTAAAGAATGGAGAAA
>JAUMHB010030909.1:30730-42682 GCA_032359685.1 Pittosporum tobira | reverse complement strand
ATTATTATTATTATTATTATTATTATTATTATTATTATTTTCTTAAATGTAACCATATTATTAAACTGTTAAGGCCATGTTGCTGCACTAGAGATCGATAAAGAGAGATGTTTGGCTTTCTATTACTAATCGTTAAGGAATTACCTTAATATCTAGCATGTTATATTTTATTTTTAAAAATAAATTATATTAAAAATATTTATTTTAGTTAATTTTTAAAAAGTTATATGTTGAATACAACTGTATATTCAATTTATTTTAAAAAATTGATCAACGTGTATTTTCTTTTTATGACTTATATTTTATTTTAATTAACTAATAAATTTTAAATTATTTTAAAATAAAATATGTCAAATAGAAATGCTCTTTATAGCTCTGCAGACAAGCTTTTAAATTATAATTAAGTAATTTAACCTATTAAAAACATGGGACTAATATACTCTGTGTATATATACTATGACCTAATAACGTATGGAAGAGCTATACCACCTTTTAATAGTGGGGCTCAAAATCCATAATTGCCCCTTGTTCATACTCCACGCACTTTTAATATTTATTTGGTAGCAATTTATTAAACATTTAGAAATTATAAAATTTAAAAAAAAAAAGATAAAATTGGTAGACAAAATGTATGTAAGTTTAAAAAACTAAATTTACAGTTTAAATATAATTTTAATAAAAAATTAAATTTAAATTATAAATTAAATTTACTAAACTCTATCAAACAAACCCTAAACAATGAACCACTTGTGGGTGGCACTGCTCTTTCCATCACTGCCCTCTTTAGCCTTTTTAATCTTTTAGCTATGCAAAAATATTTGTTCTACCTTTTTTTTTAGTTTTCTATCTTCAGACTTTTTATTTGTCCTGACTTATTTGGTTCGAGTCGGGTCGAACTCACGGATTGTATAGTAAAAAATCTCTTCCAATAAATATACTCCATCCAATACTCGAATTCGAGACTTTTGGCTGAGTCAACTGACTCTCCTTCCCGTCAATGTTATACCATATTAGTGAAAATATTTGTCATACCAAGAAAAATAAACCCTTTTCTTCTTATATAGCACTTATATTTGGCACATTATTGGTTTTTTTTTTATAATATATACACACACAACTATATTGTTTTGTTTTATCTTTTACACCTTCTTGGCCAATTTTTATTTATTTTTATATTTTTTGGTTATGAGATTATTGATTAATATATTCAATCCAAGTGCATTTTTTATTCTAAACTAATTGGACTCCATGATGTAGGAAAACTAGATGACAAAAAAATTGTATCATGGATCTATTCACATTTAAGACTATTGCTTATTTATAATTCAAATTTGTGGCAGGGTAGCAGCAGAAGTGGCCGGCTTTAATTGACGTTTAAGGATGACGAAATTTGAGGATTAAAGTAATGACATTTCTTTATTGATTAATTAAAGAATTGTAAAATAAGTCATTTCTAACGACAGACGGTGACAGACTGACATCTCTTTTTTACTCGCACCTCACTCAACAACTCAAGAACTCTTAATCTTAATTTTTTTGTTTAAATTATTATCTGCGTCCACCGGTAATATATAGTATGAGCATAGCTTTTGCATAAAGCAACTCGCACAAAAATAATATAACTTCTGATTAGAGGTGTATTGTGACAAACACAATAAATTAATTAATTAATTAATTAAATAAAATTATGTAACATCGTTGTATTAGTCAAAAAATCTTTAACTTGAAAAATATAACATATCTCAATTGTGAATTTATTTAACCTCAGACTAATCATTGTACTTATCAAAGTGACATATAACTCGGGTTAGTCCGAACTTAACTTGAATGCTAACTCAACTTAAATACGTCCCAACTCTAATTCATTTGGATATTGACATTTTAGTCTCGATCCAGATTAGGGTTGAATCTAACCTTGAAGGATGGTGAGTCCAACTTGACTCGATTTTTCTTAAGGCCAACTCAACCTAAGTCTCAATGTATTATAATCCAACCGACCCAAATTAAAACATGTCCAATTTGACTCTTTGCACACTTGTAGTTTAGTTGTTGAGTTAAATCTTTTGTCCCGTTTATTTTTTGTTCCACTACTATTATATTTTTTTCCTACTTATTTTTTATAAATTAAAATATTAATAAATTAATAAATATAATTGTGAAAATATCAATTCAAAAACAAGCCTAATAGTTGATATTGAACAATTTGAAAAATGAGCGAGTATAGACATTATTGACTGGGATCATCTTCCATAAGCGGCACAAACATCTAATTCCTAATTTCCAATGCCATATAAGATGTCAATGTGGACAAATTTACCCTTGACAAGGACAGCAAATTGCTGAAAAGCCCCTACTTTAAATCAAACTTACATTCACTTTACTGCTCTTCTATGACTGTAACTTCTTATTTCCATGTTCGCTTTTTACTGCCAGATGGTGACAGTTGATTAAAAGAGTTCTTAAACCACTGATCTATGCAATAAACTGAAAGATCTCTAACTATTTTTTCTTTTAGCTTAGGAGTCTTACATTTCATTTATTTTAAAATTAAATGTATTTTTTTATTTTATTTTATTAAAAATATACATTTTACATTCCTTTTAAAATATGAGTATATTATAAAAATGTTTTTTATATACAAATTATTTTGTTATATTTATTCATAAAATTCATTCAATTTTTTTTATATACTAAATATTTAATTTTGAAACAAATTAGTGATATTTATTTCATATTTAATCTTTAACTATACCCCTCAATCTCTAACATATACGGACACATTTGATAATAGCGTTATCAATGTTTTAAAATACGTTTTATAGTTTAAATTTAAATTTAATTTTTTATTTAAATTAAATTAAATTTTTTAATTTATTAAATATGTTTTTTTTTTTTATATATATTTGTGTTTATAATTTTAACAGCCGGTATCCAACGAGCGCTATTCTCATATTCTCATCCGTCAATTTCATCTCGATATTTTCAAACCCCGATTCCAAAAAGACCCCCTACTGTCTTCGTGTCGTCAGATTCAGTTTCAAAAATCAAAACCAGGACGCTAATGACCACAATGCCCCTACCAGTAGCAGTTAGGCTTATACCGTTACACGGTGAACAAATTGGATAAGAAAACAAATACCTGAGGGTATTATTGGAAGGCAAAATGACGACATTTTCTGTACACTTTCTTATCTGCAGTGCTGCTATTGCTGGTCTCTACAAGAAAATACCAGTAGTAATGCTGTAAATTAGGAGATAACATGGTAAGATTTGGTGCGAGCTTGACCAAAACCTCACTTAAAATTATAGTAGTAAGGATTTGAAATAGTTTAATAATTATATCCAATTAATTATTTGTGAATTTATGCGAATTTTATTTATTTGGTGTAGGTCGTGGATTAATCAAAATATATTATAATTTAATTATAATATTTCATGATTGATATAATCATAATTTAAAAATTTATACTCATTTCGTCTTATAAAAAGTGGTCTGATTTAATTTTTTTTTGTCAAATTGACTATTTTTTGAATCAAAATTACTGCTCATCTATACATAAATAGATGACGAAACTATAATCATTATAAACTACATCAAATATATTTCTTAATATAACATTCGTTTGTTTAAATACCTAAATATATAAGGTTAATTATTAATTTAAAATTTTATCAATTTGAGTAAAAAATTTAAATTATGTCACTTTTGGGGGACAATTGGAGTATTACTTTACATGTTATTAATATTTAAATCTAAAAAATTGTAAGTACAATAAAAAAAAAATTGAGATAAATTACTAATATACATAAAATACATATACAATAAATGATACATTAATTAAATACAATAAAGTTAATAAAATTTTAGCAACATAAATGAGTACAGTATTTTGGCTCAATCTGTATAATCTCAAACAAATATACATATTATATATATAAACTAGAGTACTTTATAAAAATGTGCATAACTATAGATTTGGTGCGCATTTGTAATAAATTTGTACATGCACACACATACACACACACACATATACATTGAGTTTATTTTTTTTATACCAAATTCAAACTCAAAACCATTGGTGCGGGTTAAATATGCAATTTTTACTGTTTTGGTACAAATTTATGAATTGATCGGGTTTTGTGCTCATCCCTACCGTAAATAGAAAACCATTTAGGGTACGTTTGGTACGAGTATTCTCAACTTAGCAACTCGCGGTTTACAACTTAAATTTAATTTTAATTTTTTGTTGAAATTAAATTGAAACTACAAACTCAACTTTTTAAACTTAAATTTAGTTTATCAAATATAATTTTTTTTACTGTGTTTAAATTCATAATATTCAAATGCCACTATTACTTAATTGGCGCTCGAAGAACATCACACTCTTAATTGGAGCTTGAAGTTATTTTCCAAATCATATTTCCATTCCGCATTGAGAACAAAGTTATAATTATAAAAAATTTACAAATTAAAAAAGTTTATATTTGACGAGAGAAAAAAGTTAGGTCATTTAAAATTTAAATAATTTCACATAAATAAATTTTCAATAAATATAAGTCATAATATTTCATTGATATATATGCTATAACATATTTTCAAAAATTTATTTTGACTTGCGATTTTATTTTTAGAACGAGGAAAATATAGATACATGTACTCCTAGTCATCTAATATAAATAAACAATTTGTTAATTTTATAATATGGATTTTAAATTAAATGGTAAGTATACTAAAATATTCCCATCATTTTCATTCGTTATAAATTATAAATAAATTTTTAATTTTAATACCATAAAACACAATAATATATAATAATCTGCAATTTTATTATAAATACAAATGAAGTTTTGCATCATCTTTATAAGAAATTGATTTTAAAAATATTTTATTTTATGTAAAAATTTAAATGGGACTCTATTTTTAAAATACATCATTTTTGATTGTATCTATAATTTTAGGACAGATAAAGTATATTTTTATGAGAAAAAGTTAGATACAATATTATGTATCATGTATGATACATTATAATGGAAATCACAATATATCTTCAAATAAAATGATATCGTTTTACAAAAAAAAAAATCATTAATACAAATTTAATAAGATATACTATGATGTATTTATCTTATCTCCTATTTTTATAATATTTGAATTATGGTTAAAAACACAACATATGAACATATTGAAAAGAATAAATAAAAATAAAATATTTTAATATTTATTTCGTACATTATAAAAAAATAATTTATTTTCAAATTTTTAAAATTAAAACTTAAAATCTTAAATTTAAAATTAATATTACTTAATTAAATTTTAATCAATAAAATTTTTGAATTACGAATCATATTAAAAATCTTAAATATTAAATTATTTTGCTATTATTAACTATGTTATGAATTGTAATTTTACAAATTAAAATTTTATAAATTAACTCTTAAAATTTAAAATTTTTGTTTGTAACGAAGAGAGGACACGGTTGAAGTTAGTAAAAGAACAATACTACTTTCTCATTCTCATAAAAATTAGAATATTTAATTTTTTTTGATCTCTTAGAAAATTTATAATTTTTAAAAAAATTAATAATATAAATTACTTAAATTATTTTTATTTTATCAAATATAACCTACCACTTAAATCGTTGTTCTTCTATTTAAAATTATAATATCAATATTATATTATAACACATCAATCACTATTCTTTTTTTTTAAATTATAATATTACTACTTCAATTATTATTATTTTTTAAAAAATTATAATATTATAATATTTTTAAAACTGATAAAATATGTCTTTTATTTTTAATATAAAAAATAAAATAGCAAAATAAAATTCTTGATTGAGTGTGAGAGAGAGCGGATGAAGGGCACTTTACTGCTTTTTTATGTTGCACGCATCCATGCCAGAAAATAGAAAGAACACAACACAAAGTACTACAAGGACAACACCAACACAATACACGATAGAAGATCAGCCAGAAATGAGAAACCCCATCTACTATTAAATTCACACATATTTAGGGGAGCTTGATTAGTTTCCCGTGGGTCATAATAGTGAAATGGGGTTTCTATGCATTGAGCAAGTTTAAAACTTGGTTTCCTTTTTTCTGATTTTTGCATTTTTCAAGAATTTCTTATGGGTTTTCTTTGAAGATTTCATTTTCTTTGTTGGAGAGATTTGGGTGGGTTTGGGATTCGAAAAACTGGAGCAAAATTGTGGGCTTTGTTTAGATGAAGGGGATGCCCTTACCCTTTGATTTTCATGGGAAAGGGGGTTTAGATTGTTATACTTCAATTTCATCATCTTCAGATCCATATTTATCACACAAGTGGGATAGTCAAGGTGTAGTTCTTGAACCTAATTCTGTTCTGGATAACATCAGCAGTCCAAACCCTCCAACCCCAACTTCAACCCTGTCTTCATCTCTAGGCGGCAGCTGCAGCAGAGGCGGCGGTTCTTGTTCTACCGACACTGCCGAAGTGGTGGCGGTTTCAGGGAACCCGTCCCCCAAATGGTCAGCTCAGCACGAAGGCGGCAACTCAAGTGACCTCCAGCCGGTTCCTCCTTCTTTAGAAATTGCCGGTGGAAACAGCCACCGCAACGCCACCGTGGCAGCGCTGGGGATGGAAGATGTGGAAGACCAATCTTTACTCTGGTGGATCATGGGTGATGTGGAAGATCCCAATTTAGGGTTCAACAAGATGTTGCAAATTGGTGGCGCTGGTGGTGGTCTGGCGGCGGACTTTGATTTAAGTGGCGGGTTTGGGGCTTTAGATCAAGCTTTTGGGTTAGACCCACCTTCAAATCCTTCTAATTTCAAGTTCCCAAACCCTCAAAACCCTATGTTTTCGCCATTGTCCAACAATCTTGGACCCATTTCTCTTAATCAACAACCTCAACAAGCACCATTTCAAACCTCAGAAATGAAACCCCACATTTTCAATCCCCAAGTATCAATTAACCATAACCAAGCCCAGCAGACCCAAAACCAAGCTTTTTTCTTGCCAGTGCCATACACTAATCATCAAGAACAACACTACTTTATGGGTCAACAGTCAAAAAGGCATAACTCTGGGAATGTTGAACCGAAAGGTCCGTTTCTTGATTCAGGGCAGCAATCATTTCAAGGAATTCCACATTATCAGCAACAAATGCCATCAACGGCTGGGGATGAATTGGGGCATCAGCAGCAGCAGGCTATAATTGATCAGATTTACAAGGTGTCTGAATCGGTCCAGTCAGGTAACTTAATACTCGCGCAAGGGATATTGGCGCGGCTCAATCAACAGCTCCCTCCAATAGGTAAGCCTTTTCATAGGGCTGCTTATTACTGTAAGGAGGCTCTTCAATTACTCCTCCAAAATGACAACAATATGGCCAGTAATTCTCCATTTAATCTCATTTACAAGATTGGTGCTTATAAGTCATTTTCTGAAATTTCACCATTCCTACAATTTGCAAATTTTACTTGCAACCAAGCCCTCCTTGAAGCCTTGGATGGATTTGATAGAATCCACATTATTGATTTTGATATTGGATATGGCGGGCAATGGGCTTCCTTTATGCAGGAGCTTGCCTTAAAAAATGGAGGTACCCCTACGCTTAAAATCACTGCATTTGCATCTCCATCCACTCATGATCAGCTTGAGCTTGGTCTAACTCGAGAAAATTTGAATTATTTTGCTAGTGAAATCAATATTGCATTTGAGTTTGAAATTGTGAGCCTTGATATTTTGAATTCTACTACTTGGACATTGCCGCTTCATGTATCGGAGAATGAAGCAATTGCAGTGAATCTCCCTGCTGGTTCCGTTTTCAACTACCAAGTGTCTCTCCCTTTGGTTCTTCGTTTCATAAAGCAACTTTGCCCCAAAATCATAGTCTCACTGGATAGAGGGTGTGATAGAACCGACCTCCCGTTCCCTAATCATGTTATCCATGCACTGCAATCTTACTCAAACTTGATAGAGTCTTTAGATGCTGTGAACGTGAACCAAGATGCTTTGCAGAAGATTGAGAGGTTCTTCCTCCAACCAGGCATGGAGAAGATCATTGTCGGACGTTATCGTTCCCCCGGAAAAACACAGCACTGGAGATTCCTATTCTTATCATCGGGGTTCTCCCCATTAACTTTCAGCAACTTCACGGAATCCCAAGCTGAATGTGTCATAAAGAGGACTCCAATCCGGGGTTTCCACATCGAAAAGAGACAGTCTTCGCTAGTTCTGTGCTGGCAACGAAGGGAGCTTATCTCAGCTTCTGCTTGGAGATGTTGAGCAGAAAATCTTGATATTCAGTTTCCAATTCATCCTGTTGTGAAGGTGCCTCTTATGTCATAACTGTCTGCTTTAGTCAATTATTTTCTTGAAATTTACCTCCATGTGATTTCCCTTTGGCTAATTGTCTTTGTGACTTAGGCATAGCGTTTCCAGCTTATAAAAGAACCAGAATTTTTAGTAACTGGATGGTGTGTAGTAGAGTATCTCCTTTTAATGTCTTATGCTGAATATCGATATTAATGTTGTGGTGTTAGTAGTAGTATCAGATGGTTCAAGTTATGTTTGGGTCTGTTTGTTGTACTCTTGACAACAAGTGTTGAACCAGAAATGAAAAAAAACATGAAGAATTTAACCCTTCAAAATTGATGTCTTATCTCTTTGTATGCTTAAGATGTATACTTGTCACTGGTTGAGTTTTGGATGCTCATCGTGGTGATGGTGTCCGTAGTTTTGGCGCATTGCAGGCTTCAATGATAGGATGTTGGCCTAAATTCTATATAGTACATGCATCCGGAGAACTACATTGTTGCTTGTAATATTTTTAGCTAATTGTTAATGTAGGTGGGTGCATTAGATTATTGTTAGGTTATTATTTAAATCATATAGTTACATATTTTCATAATCGATCTTGTTATTTATGCATATGCCAAGACATGTATTATTATTATTGTTATTGTAATAATAATAATTATTATTATTCATTGAATTTGAGTTTTCCTTTGGCTTAATTGGTCGAGTTTTTTAAACACTGCCCTAATCAACTCACATGGGACTTGTACTATTGGACCCCAACATGATTATTAGTTTAATCTCTCCCTTTTTCTCTTCTTGGAAGCTCTTCATTCTTTATTTTATTATGATTATTTTTAAACATCCATAGTATTAAACTATTAAGACCATGTTGCTGCATTAGAGATCGATGGAGATTGATGTTTGGCTTTCTATTACTCTAATCATTAAGGAATTAGCTAACACGTAAGCTCTACCATGATATTTGAATACTCTTTATTAGCTCTGCGGACGAGCCTTTTTATTAGTATAAATAAGTAGTTCCTATATATATATATATATATATATATATATATATATAGGAACTAATAATGTTTGGAAGAGATCAACCAACTTTTTCATTCTTTATTTTTGGGGGGGGGAGGTAAAAGTCATAACTGCCCCTTTGTTCATACTTCATACTGCACATGCGAACTAATGGACCACTGGGTTGGCACTGCTTTTTTCATCGGTACCCTCCTCACCTTTTATCTGATAACTGTGTGTCGCCTGTGTGATTATTTGTCATAGCAGGAAAATGAAATCCTTTCTTCTTTTATAGCATTTGTGCTTGAGCATCTTATTTGTTTTTTTTTTTTTTTTTTTTTTTTTTTTTTTCTGTTTTTTTCCTTTTTAAAAAAAAAATGTTTCTTTTAACTTTTTTTTTAACAGCATGCTAATGTAGTTCTTCTCTTAGCAGCATTAGTGGAGAGAGTGGCTTTTGATCCTAGTTTTTTGGATTATAAGGTTACGGATATGATAGAGAACAATATTCAATTCATGTGTGTTTTTTTTAATCCCAAATTAATGAAGTTCGATGATGATGCATGAAGTACTTGTTTGGTAGCCAAATGGATGCTCAAAAAATTTAGCTAACAACTTAAATTAAATCTGAATTTTTTTTGTTATAGTGGGTTTAAACTGTAAACTCAGACAAGCTTTCGAACAAAAATTGTAAGATTATATAATAGAGAACTATTCACATTAATCTTGCTTTTGTTGGTAATTCAAATTTCTGACAACAAGTGGCCGGCTTAATTGATGTTTACGGAAGTTGATTAAAGTAATGACGTTTGTTTCTTGAAATAAAAAAAAAAAAAAAAAAAAAACTTTATTAGTAATTTATAGAACTAATAGATGGTGACAGACTGACATCTCTTCTTTACCCTCACCTTACTCAACGACTCGAGAGGACTCTTATCTGCGTTCATACCTGTTATGAGCTTTAACTTAAACCTAACCCGGACACGGCCCCACGTTAACGAACTTGGATATTGACTCTTGGGTCCTGGACCGGGTCAACCTCTTGACTTTTCCTCGAGCCCGACCCAATCTGACCTGCAACGCATCATAGCCCGGCGGACTCGTACCGAAACCGGCTCGACTTGCCGTTGCACGCTTCTTCTAGTTGTAATGGTCGACGGTATGTATAGTATTTTGTTTCACCTTACGAATAATTATCACATATTCTTTCGGGTTATTTCTCATGAATTAAGATTTCAGAAAAATAATAATACCAATTTCAAAACTATTTTGAGAAATTAGAAATAATATAAAAAAATAATTATAAACGACAATTATTCACAAAATAGATCTCACTTTTTAAAAAATTATGTGAACAATGAAAATGACAAGTAAACGGATCACCTTAACACAAGTTAGTGGGTCCCAGTAATTTTCTAAAATTAGACTAGCCCCCACTCATTTGGGGCGAGGTGTGCCACGTGTACGACGGTCGAGTGTGGGTTAATTTTGTTTCCAACGCAAGACAATGCAATTCAGGGTAACACAAAAGAAGAAAGAATCAGCAAATCCCCAAAGATCGACTGTACGACGGTAAATGAAACTGGGAGAGCTATGGCGTGGCCCACATAACGCCTTACCCCCCTCGGCAAAATGTGGGACCAGAGGGGAAAGCAGATCACCATGTCCCTTCAAATCAATCTCATAAACCATACAGACGATTCTCCTCTTACACTTGCACTTTGGGTCTTATAATTTATTACACTTTATATATAATAATTGTCGAATTATATTTTATTTATTTAAATTAAATATTTTTTTTAATAAATAAATAATAAATATTACATAAAAATTACATATAAAATATAACATAATATAACAAACAATTAGACTCTGCCGAGTTTTAGTAGCTGTCGCACTATTCTGCTTAACTACAGATCTAAATGTTTAGCTGATATATAAATATATATAATTCAAGAGTTTATTAATGGAGAAATTATAATTTTACAAAATAAGTTCTAATTTAATCAGTTTATATTATATTTTTTTAAAATTAACTAATTTAATATATATATATATATATATATATATATATTAGTTTATTTAAAGTAATCTATACACCGAGAACAATCATATTACCAATTTATTTTAAAAAATTAATTAATACAAATTTATTTTATAATTTATAACTCATCTAAACTATTAAATAGATAATTTTATATTATTTTTAAACAAGATGTGACGAAGAGATCTCAAGTATAACTACAGACGGAAAGACAGCCTGTGAATATGATGACTGCGACTGGGACCCATACAAAGTCCAAAGACATCAGCTCAGGTAGGCTGTGGCCCCACAGACATGTAACTTGCCTCTCATCATCACTTGGCAACAAACCAGAGAACAAGAGAAAGCATACCCACAATTTCAATTAGAGAAAAGAGATAAATTTGATATTTCAGTGAATCTTCTTTTCATAAATAATTTCTCCTCGATCTTATACGATTTATACTAACATTTTTTTGTGAGATATTATATAAAATTTATTGCATTTCATTTATTTAAAAAATAATATAAATATAATTAACTAAAACAAGAGATTATGAGGGCCATTAACCCAACCTAATCACATTTTTATCACTTATAGAAGAGTGAGTTTATTAAC
>JAUMHB010030909.1:4347-29298 GCA_032359685.1 Pittosporum tobira | reverse complement strand
ATGTCTAGCTAGATTGGTCCTTTGAAATTGACCTAACGTCTATGTTGGGATGAGAAAATGAAGGATAACAAAGGAATGGTGAAGACACTTCCCCTCATCACCCTCAAAGAAACTTGCTAATATGTCAATGGCTTTAACCTTTTTATTTTTTATTTATTTATATTTTTTTTTTTTGGGGGGGTGAATGTCGATGTCTCTTTGATGGACCTCCCATTTTCCCCTTTAGTCACCTCAATGTTTGAAAGCAGATTCGCATGTGAGACTAGCCTTGTTTGTCATAATTTATTTTGAAATAATTAAAATTTATTTATTAATTTTAAAAAAAAAGAGTATAAATTCAAAAAAATACACATTATTTAACTTCTTTTTTTATTTATACATCAGACATATCATATTGAACTTATAAATTTTTTTTCCAAACAAGTTGAAACTATTTCTTTTAAAAATATTTTTTTTTTATAAAAATAAACTATATAAACTAATGAAATACATTGTGACGAACCAGATTCATGTAGACAGTATCCTGAAAGTCTAGGTGAAAGAGAGAGAGAGAGAGAGAGTCTAACACCTAAATAATTCTAATTAGATATTAATTTAATATAAATAAAACTAAATAATTTTAAATGTCTAATTATATTAAATGTCGAAAGATCATTTAAAATTTAATTAATAATTAATTAAAATTAAACGAAAATTTTTTATAACAATGTTTTTAAATTACGGTTAGGGCAGAAAAGAAACTAACTTTACAAACTCTAAAGTAAAAATTATCAATAGAAAGTATGATATTACAAAACTACTTTAAATTTAAAGATTTGGGAAACTTTTGTCAAGGAGAAGCCTCACCTAGGAGTGAGGGACTTGAGAAAATAATAATATGAAAGATAACTACATGCTCATGACCTCCACCCCACCTCATACCACATTTTGTCAGCTTTTGCCTTCTTTAAAGATACACCATGTCTTACTACTAACGAGGCAAGAAAGGTGGGTGGGCCACTAATCAAAACCTAAATTTTGAATTGTCATGTCCATGGTCCAGCCTTTATGTTCTGGCCACAACCACAGCCCAATAAGTATACTTGTTGCCATTGCACAAGTAACAGTTACAAGATTGGACATGGTGAAAATAAAAAAAAATAAAAAACAAGAGGTTATTTTTGGTTAAATTCTAATATTTTTGCGATTATAATTATCTGACATGTATGAGATGATACATAATTAAAATTTATGCGATCGTCTATCAAAGACTAATATAGTTGTAATTGCCTAATACGTACGAGATTACAAATACCTTAGAATTTATAATGTAATTTACGAAAAATTAATGTAATTATAATTGTATAACATATTTGAGAGTACACATGTTTAGAATGTATGACACAGTGATGAGTCAAATATAACACGTGATTATATTTTTTGATCGTAAAAAAATCTTATTGTAAGATTGAAAAATCAACCCAAAGGGATCGAATAATCCAAAGCAATATGGACTCCGTTTATTCCTGCTAATAGTAAGAGTTTGAGAAAAAACAATTAAGAGATTATTTTTGATGTGACTTTAATTGTGACTAAAAATTTATCAAGATTATCATGTCACGACAGTATATAGATAAGAAACAAAAAAAAAAAAAAAAAAAAAAAAAATTAAGAAGAGAAAAAAAGAAAGAAGAAGGGGTTGAGTGTGGAGAGGGATGTGTGTGATCTTGTGCAATAAAAAAAGTTCAAAGATTGTCATGAAGAAGCACTTTTTCTCGATATTTATATAAACTTTAGGAGATGCTTAGCCAACCATATCTCCTATCTCCTCTTTTTAAGTTTCTGTCATTGTTTTTGGTTACATTTCTGTCAGCTTAGGAAAAACGCTTTCTTTTCTTTTCTTTTCTTTTCCTTCCCTTTCTTTTCTTCCTAACTCCAAAATCCAAAAGTTAGCACTCATGCTTGTCAAAAAACACCCACTTAATAATTGTGGGCCTCCATTTCGTCGTCTTCCTCCATTTGGTTGGCCAAATCTTCATTTCCATGATTGGCTGCGTACGTCCATATGGACGGTTTTCTTTTCCATCCCACAATTTCTTTCTTATCTCCCCATCTTTTTACTTCAAAAAGGGTCAACCAAAATGTTGACACACTATAAAACTTGCATTGGGTAATTAAAAAAAAAAAAAAAAAAAGTTTATTTTATAATTTTGAAGGGCTTTTTTATTTATTAAATACATTTTAAGTTGGTTAATTTAAAATAGTATTTAAATGTGCACGATCTAATGATTCATTCAATAGTTATAAATTTTTTAAAAGGGACTAGCGGAATGAAGACGTTATAATCTAAGTCTAAATGTACAAAGAAGAAACTCTATGAGAAATAAATACTGAAAATATATTAGATATAAAGTTTATTGTGTAAAATTTTCTCACATATAAAATTTTGAATAATGTTTAACACGTTAATTATGTAAAAAGATGTCGCACAATGATAACGACTCTCAACAATCTTTTTATTTATTTATTTATTTTTATGGGCTCAATTTAACAATCTTTTGCATTCTTAAAATGGGTCACTCTAGGTAATGCGCACAAAAATGTATATGTGAGGATAGAAAGAAAAAGACCGACCAAATACGAAAAAAGCAAAAAAGAAGGGGCCCTAAATAAATAGACAAATCCATTTGACAGTAGCCTCTGTGCACCTCCTCCTAAATTTGGAGTTGCCTTGTCTGGTTGTTGTCTTAAGAAATAATTGGCCAAGGTACATTTATATCGTATCATCTTCTCAAAGCGATTATTCGACTAAAATATCGTTCAAATTTAAAACATAAAGAGATAATTTATGTAAAATTTTAAAAATTTACTGTGGATCTTTTATATCATATATCCTATAATAACTAGACATGCAATTCATAACAACAATGCAAAACGGTGGACATAACATTACTTTCCTACAATAAAATTAGTAATTTAATTTATTTTATTTTATTTTTTGGGGTATTATGATATTAATAATTCAGACTGCTCTAAGAGTTGAGAAGCTTATAATATTTTATCTTTGTCTCGTACATATTTAAACAAAATACTATATCATCCGACATTATTTCGACAAACACAATAAATAAATAAAATATTTGATCTAAATTTAAGTACAAAGTACTATTGTATCTATCGGAAGTTCTCAGAGTCGGAAGATATAATATTATTCTACATATATTAACGTTGTGCTTGTATTTATGATCATGATAAATTTTAAAACCAGCCTAAATCTATCTACAATAATTCATGTAAATCATTAAAGACCAAATTAGAACATAACCTAAAATCTCAACAGCCCATTACATTATATTAACGACTACAGATAAGTTGATTAAAAATTGATCCTACATCCTTCTAATATACTCCTTCCTATATGAGTGTGAGATCACAGTTATATTATTTCACAAAATGTTTTCCCGTAGCAATCACTAGGCCCTGTATAATTGGCAAATATTTTAAGGTAACATTTACGAATGAATGGATTTATTTCAGCTACTAACACTGGTCTATGGGCTTGTTTGATAGTAGCTTCCAAATATTATGAAACTAAAATGCAATAAAAAAAAAAAAAAAATCATGATTGATAGATTGAATTTAAGTTTAAAAAATTTAAATTTTCAACTCAAATCCAACTTTAATAAAAAAAATTTAAATTTTACTGCAAATTGCGATTTGGTATGACATCTAAACGCGACTACCAAACAAACAATGCGTTACAAAGGAAGAAAGGCGTGCAAGGTCTAAAGATAAAATGTTGAGTAGCAGCCCAAAAAACTAATGCAGACTAGCTAGCCCCCTTTGGTCATCTAGCAAATTGCAACATGGTAGAGCCTGCCATTGCAATTTTCTACTTTTATTATATTTTCTATGATTAAAGAGGGAACCATCTATTATTGTATCATTATCAACACAAATAAGAGATTTAAACTCGTATATTTGTCATTATATCAAATCTAAATTGAAAATGAAGATAAACAATTATTGACTGAATAAGGTAAAGTATTTTAATCCATTCAAAAAGTGAAAATATAAATTACTTTAGTACCCTCCTGGCACCATAAATGATGGATCAGTTCGTACATATGTAACAAAGAAATCACAAACAAAAACTGCACATTCATTTGTTAGCACCTCTTGTTGGAGATCAAGCATTTTAAGCTGCGGCTTTATTTCATGAACTCGTCAAGTTTTACAAGGTATATTTCCATCGCGCAAAGTTAAAATAAATTTATGCTAAAAACACAAGTAACTCGACCTTGACTGCCTGCCTCCTTCCAAATTACAACGGATCAGGTAGATCCAGAATGAAGCCAAAACTAGGATCGTGAAAATTGGCAAAACTTCGTCCCATCTTGTTTCCATTTCTGAGAGTAGACCTTTCGCCAATATTTTAGCCTGTATATTCATTCTTGTGCTTCTGCCTAGTTTTTATGAAATATGGGAATGCTAAGTTTGACTTCTATCTTGGTTCCTGTGTCAAACTCCATAAAGAGGTAAGAAGATTTTGATAAAAGAGTAAGCTAATGCACCCGTAAATATGTAGCTGTCCACCCTGTCTAGTATTCCACCTGCACAAAATTAAAGTAATTGTAAGCAGATTCATCAGATTGGTTATAAAATTTTGACTGTAGGACATGAAATTCAAAACACTTCCATCTTTTTGGATCTCTGAATAAGGAATATGAATTAAATTTGTTTGAGATGATAGAAGAAAGACATGACCATATTAACCTTGCATTCAAAATAATTTCTTACTAAATTTCAACCATCTTTACAGATATCTCATACTAAACTAAGAATTATTTGATGTTCCATTCATCATAGGAGTACTGCACATAGTCTAAACTCTAAAGGAGCTCTGTTTTAACAAAGCACCCAAAGATGGATGATGTTAAACAATTTCTATAGAGCAAGGTACTTTATCCAAAAGAAGATAAGACGTGTGATTGGTAAGTATGAAGAGGCCCAAAGAGATTCAGTAAGTTTAGCCCAAAAGAAAAGCCTAAAAGGAAAATCCATGCCCCTGCAATGACCCAACTGAATTGCTCCTGAAAGGGTTATCTGTGTTGGTTTCATTCCAGTCTGGGAGAAGATATGTGATAGTCCATGCCCCTGATCTTAGGGATTAGGGACAAGGTTAGGATTGGGCCATCACACTCTTCTCCTACTCTGGCCCAAATTCTGCCCAGAAACTAGCCCCTTTCAGGACCAAATTCCAATTGGGTCTTATAGAGCATGGACTTCAGACTCTTTTTGGGGTACACTTGCTTTCTTAGGGCTCCTGTATACTTTAAAAAAACAAAGAAAGAAAAACGATGTGGAGTTTTTTTCTTGTCTGTGTCATCTATAAGATCAAGCAAGAAATAAAATAGTTCACTAACGATAATTCGCAATGCTAACTAAAGATAATCCTGCACCAGATGGTAGATGCAGGATATTGCAGGTTAATCGTAGAAATTACAGCCGAGTATATATATTATATAGATTGAGCAGCCAAACTCTAACAGATAACTGCGAAACAATCATGTATTTAAGTGTGAAAGGATGATCACCATGCCCAGGGATGAGGGACCCTGAGTCCTTGACACCAGCATCACGTTTGATCATTGACTCCAAAAGGTCACCAAAAAGAGATCCAAAGTAGTTGAGGAAGCCAAATGCTATAGCACTGCCCAAGAAAAATAATTAATTATTTCCAGGTTCACAGTAATAAATGACGAGCATTTCTATCTTTTCCTTCCCTCACTAAGCAATTGAAAATTCTAATTAGGGTTTTGATATAGGACATAAATAGACCGCAACGGACCACTCCATCTCATCCAGATTATTATTTTAGTGTCATGCACATGGTATTTATCTTTGATCTGAGGATATCAATGGCACAAAGTGTCTAGCCACTTGGTTTAGTTTTGAGAACCTCCCATTATCCTCCAAAAGGGCCTTTCGTTAGCTAGCCAGGAATACACACACATATATAAGTTCAATACCATAATGGTCTATTTTGTTCAATACCATAATGGTCTATTTTGTTTACCCTGACGATCATTTTCCAGAAGAATACTATATACACAAACTAATATTCTTTCAGGAAGAGAAGAAAACGGAATTTTGGAAGTTTATGGAGACAAAGTAAATGAAGCGTGACTTTGGAGCTAATTCATAATTTCAGACTATATATGCTGAGATGTCCACTTCAACATCTCGAGGAATAAAACCTGTTGGCAATTCATGAATAAATAATAATTTCGATAAATGATGTAAGGCTATATATACCTTAGCACAGATGTGGGCCAAGAAAGAAGTTTTGATAGTAGGACAGAAGTGGCTATACAACCACCTAAGCCTGCAAGAGCTCCCTCCCATGTTTTCTTCGGACTAATACTCGTAAGCGGTGTCCTACCAAATGCCTGCTGGGGTTCAAAACTATTACTTACATTGTCTCCTGCTCAGTCCAACATGTATAAGCACTAAATTTACTTTTTTGACTAAGTAATAAGCAGTAACATAACTTCAGTATGATCGATAACTTCACCGAGCAGATTGTTATATGCAATTAACAAAGCACCCCAACTCCAAATCCAAAATAGAACACAACAACAGAAAGACAAAATCATAGTCACCAACCTTGAATAGGTGGAAAGCAATATTTACATAAATATGAGCAGATAACTGCAAATTAAACTAAATTTCACAATTCATACTATGTAAGTAAGAAACATCATCAAAATGCATGGAACAATTGAATATCATAGCAATTGTCATTAAAGGTATCTTTTGACTGGTTCTTATTTCAAAAAAATACTATAAATTCTGACAACAAATCCAAGAGAGAAAGACCTACATAAGTGACAAAAAAACTCCATAACCACTTCATAATTCTACCAAGAATTATCTGATATATTATTCTAGTAAATAGCAGAAATTTTACTCATATGAAAGGAGGAAAGTTGAGCAGAATTCACCCTTCTCCATGTCAGTAACAATATTAATGCTTTTGACATTATCTCTGAAAATTCTATCAGACAGAAATATCCGATATTTTATGTATAACTTCATTGTAAATTTATCAGAAGTGAGATTCCTTTTCTGGATTTGTGGAGTGGTTGGTGGGCTGCAGTTCTGAAGGGGTTCCTATATTTTAGAAGATCTCTCGTCCTCCACTTCTTTTGTTTACTCTCTGTTCTATATAATTTCTATTTTTACCAAGAATAAAAATGAAAAACAAACTTAACAATGTTTATCCTTTTGACCAATTACTCTTTGCATTAAAAACAAGTTTTAGTGTTTTACCATTGAGAAGTACCTAACCTTGATTCGAAACATAATCAACATAGATTCTTAAGACAGTATATCAAACTGAAGTGGAAAGCATTTGCTTCATCAAATGTTAATTAGGTATGAGCAAATAAGCAGCAGCATGAATAGAAATAAAGAGGTCCAAAGTACAAACAACTTTTAAAGGAAGTGAAATGACTCTAAAAGAACTACGTGTATGAAATAAACCAATTTTAGAAGCTAATGTTACCTTTCCACCAACAAAAGCAAAAGTATCTGCCGCAATTATGCTGCTGAAAGAAATTAAGGTCGCCACGAGACCTACTGTCCACTGAGCTTGCCCACCAAGAAGCACAGGCCACGCTGCTCCCACTCCTGTAAAAGATTACCCACCTAAGACTTTGAGAATCAAGAAACATAATAAAGTCAAACAACAAAACCTTGGACAATGCAGACACAGAAACTTGAGGAATCTTTATTACTTGTTAACAAGAGGGTTTTGGTGTCTCAGATGTACTTTGTTTTATATAAATAGTTTAATAACTGTCAATAAAGAAGTGAATCATACTGGTATTTAATGCTGGAACTGCTAGACCACACCGAAGTTTAACCCAGAAACAAGGAAGATAGCCACAATAAAATAGCCCAAACACTGCACTGCTGAGCTGAGCAAAGCGAGGATTTCCTCTCTGCAATAGGAGTGCCATAGCAACAACAAAAGCTGCAGATGTCACCAATACGTCAATCTGGCCCACATATCTGACAGTACAATAGAAATACTTAACAGAATTTTAGAGGAAAAAAAAAAGTTCCAACCAAAAGCATAGAAGGTCAAAAAGGAAACTTGCCCTTTGTTAGTAAAGTATATTGTCTTTACAACCCTGCTTTGAATTTAAATAGTCTAAATAGTCTAATAAAGTACCACTGGTTGATTTAACATGTTATCGTTTCCGGTTTGGTAGTATTAAACAATAACGACACATAACTGATAACACTATCAGCATCCCAGAAACAGATATGCAATCAAATTCCATAATAGTTCATTAACTTTGAGGTGTGATCTTAGTATATCAAAGAAAAAATAAGAATCCTAAATGATCAAAAATACCTTATCCATTTTCCCCTTTATCTGTTTAACTGTAATGGCTTATTTTCTGGCACACTGTATTAAACACGTTTGTGCATTCCTTTTCCCTAATCCTAACGAATTCCGGTTTCTAATCAAAGCCTTAAAGATGGCATCTTGTAGAATCAAATATCACATTTACTAGGTAATATGACGAAAATCAGTTTCTGGCTTCAAATACCGGCAGGATTTAGTTTCCTGTGTCCATAGTACAACTTTTTTGTAAAAGTCAAGGTCCGATTTCCTTCCGATTGACTATTACCATATGAGGAGACATGCAATAGAAGATGTAAGCCCCAACAAACAGTGTCACTACCTTAAGCATGTATTACTATGTGTTCCATAACTCATTTCTTTTTTCCCCCATTAAGAATTGTAAAACTCTACCCACTCCAAATTGGGCCTAAAAAAGTATTAATCGTATTATAACTTGTATCATTAATGTCATGAGTTTTTTCCTCCACTAGAGCAAAGTTAATAAGGAAATTCAATCTAATCTTGAAAGAACAGCACCAACAACAAGAAGCAACATTTTCCATTATTTATTAGAATATACATTAGATTAATGAATTCATTTAAAAAGGTTTTCCCAGTAATTCTAGATGACAGTAAAGCATATATAAGAAAAGTATATAACAGACAAATGAAAAGTTTATCAGTTTCTTCTATGCAAAACAGACAAATGATATCAATTATCATCCAAAGCAGATGATACCATCACATAAGAATCTGCATAAACTCATAAATGATTTCATCTCATCGTTGGTAACTTAAACAATAAATGCACTCATATGTCCAATTTATAGTTATTAGATTTTTAATCTACATATAAAAGATCTACCAGTACCCCCTACGTATAACAAAAACACAACAAATTTCTTATGAGCTTCATATGTAGATCCGCTGAAGAAGATTGCAAATCTTACAGTGTCACTAAAGGCATGAGAGCGCAGATAACAGAGCAAACTCGGGACACATATCTAGGTGGAGGTGTCATCCCAGCAGCAATTCCACGACTTCTAACGAGCTCAAAGTACTCCCTCGCACCAGCAAAAACAGCAGCAGCAAGTGCCACCGTGAAAACCCATCCTCCAGCCAGTACCACACCACCGACAGAAACTCCGATGCCTAGACCAAAGACGACCCTTTTCTTCAACTGACTTGCTTTATGTTGATGCTCTGACGCTAATCGCTCCTTCAATAATAAATTATAGTTTTTATTAACTTCCTAGTATATACTATTGCAGAGATTCCATTTTTATCACCTACAAAGGCTTGAAAAGGAAAATTACAATTCAAATGCAGTCGTATTCACTTCAAAATCCTGAAAATCTACCACATTTACATATTTTCGATGGTGATTCATCATATCAAGAACTTACCAATCGGAAATATACTTTCAGTAGTAAGATTTTCAATCTTTGCCCCATCAGCAGCAGCTAATTTTACATTCAAAGAATAGATATTCTCTATTATTTTATATCCTTTTAGAAAACAGTACCATAGTCTCAGCAACCAAAAATACCCACATGCAGAAATCTAATATTAAGTGTACGATTTAGGGTAGTGGAATGTAGATAAAACTCCAAGACTAGTTCTTTTGATTTCCAAAAATGTGAGTTAATGTTCTGTAGTTACTATCACAATTTCGTCACTAAACTAACATATGAAAATTTTCAAATGGGACTCGAGTATAATACAATGCAGTTGCTGAATTAAGTGTACCTCCTTAAGTCCGCCACCGTCGATACTTTCTGCTTTGGCTAGGCACAAACCCTTCACGATCCGTCGATGATTTAAGAATGTGGTCCGAGGAATTTGAAAATTAGCAACTCTTGAGTCGTCACTACAAACCAATTCAAGATTGAAATTCGAAGGAGAGTGTCGCTTAAAAAGTAGCGTTTTGGACGAAAAAGGACAACGAAAGTGGGGAGAGGACAGAGAAAAGGAGAGGAGATGACACCTATCCAATTCTATGTATGCATTAGAAGAACAAGTAGCCATGGTTTTCGAATTGGTTTTGGTTTTTGTGATGGTGTTTGGGAGGTGGGTTAGGTTCAAATTACGAGGGTTTTGTAGGAGGTTGTTGGGGAGGATTTAAATTTAGTTTGCATCGCAATTGATGGAGAAACCGAGAAAGTAAAGCCGAGAGAGGGAGAGCAGACGAGTTTTCAATATTATCACCGGCAGTGGTGATGGTATGATTCGTGGGTGGTTCGGATCCCTTTCGGATTTTGAGTTCTTCCGAACACACGTCATTATTGTAAGGGCTCGTTTGGAAATTGTATAAATAATCTTTTCTATTTTTTATGGTTTAATAATGACTTAAGAAGCTATATACTAACGAATTTTTCGTTAAACTCTTTTATAAATTATTTTATAAATTAATTTTTAAAAATCGTTATTTTTACACACACACATATATATTAATTGATTTCTGCACTTATTATGTACATTTTAATTTATTGTAATAATTAACATAATATGTGCAAAAAAATCGTAAAAATCATAATATTAATATATACTTATGTGTGTGTGTGTATATAATAATAATAATAATAATAATAATAATTAAAGACAGATAAAAATAGCTAACACCTTACTTTTACTGTTTGAATAAAATCTACTATCTGTTCAAAAAATGATGAGTTATCATTTTGTCTCACAAATAATGAATTAAGTATTTTTTTTTTACGGAAAAAGTATTATATAATAATATCTCTTATTAAAATAAATAAATTATTCGTGGCTTGTTGAATCCATACAGAGTCTAAATCGGCCTTTTATCAAAGTTGCCCCTCTACCTCAATTCCCGCGTTCCAAACTACCATCAGTACCCAAAATGTCAAACAACGAAGACGAGTCATCTGATTCAGAAAATCAAGAAAATGGCTCAGATGCGAGTTCGGAAGATATTGAAACCCTAAAAAATGGACAGACCCAGAAGATATCAGATTACGAGAAGCAAAGATTGAAGAGAATGGAAGAGAACAAGGCGAGAATGGAGGCAATGGGTCTGCATAAAATGGCGTCTTCCTTGATGGGGTCTGTTCAGATGAAGAATAAGAAGAGGGAGGCAAAGGGTAAAAGAAAGGTGATTGAGGAAGATGAAGAGTATAAACCTGAAGAAGATGATAATCAGTCAGAGAGTGGAGATTCTTCTGGGTCTAGACTAAACAAGGTACATATATACTCCGGTTTTGAAATATACAGAGTATTATTCACCTTTTAAAAGTTCATTTTCAACATTTTTAAATACCAAATTACATTAATATATTTGATTATATTTAATACAATGTAAAAATCTTGAACTATTTAGAAAATACTTGATTACAATTTTTTCAAAATCCAAGTGAATTCATGTTAATTTAAATTTGAAAATATTCAAAGTTTCAAAAGTCAGTAATGCTCCATAATATTTTGGATTGGGTGTGTGATTTCTGTTTTCTCTCCAATTTCATATGTGCTTGATGCCCCTAGTAAATTAACTGTTTGAATGATTATTGTGGCTTAAACATGAGTTATTTTCTATATCAAAATATTGTGCTCTCTATTCCCTTGTATCCACAAAATGAGTCTCATTTTCCAAAATTTTTCGTTTATCGAAAAGAGTTCCTTTCTGATTGTTGGTAGTATAAATGACACTGTAACACCCTCTTCTCATAAAAGAAGGGTGGTCACATCTAAATACAAAACAAAATATTATAGTGCTATCAGGGTTATAAGACATCCCAATTTATTTCAAAAATCACAAAATATGACGTTACCTCGTTAATACAGAAAGTCTCAAAATACAAAACAAATCTCAATATAATTTATAAAGTCTGAGAGTGAATGCCAAAATGGCCCCAGAGACCCAATTATTAAAAGTGAAGTCTAATTTAGTTATTCAAATGAGATCGAAAGTACTAATCGAATTGAAGGGATCCCTCTTATCACACATCCCAAAGTCCCTACTCCTTCCAAGTAGTTCACGTACCTGAATTACCTACCGTCACAAGAAAACAAAGGACGGTTGGGCAAAAACTCAGTGCGGATAATATAAATGATATAGAAACTAAATGCTGAAAATAAATGAGCAGAACCTACAAATAGACGATATAAAACAACATCAAATGCATACTAATGGCTGAACAGAGACTAAGGCTAAAACTATCAAACTAAATAGTAATATACGGAGCTCAACACAGCAAAAAGCATCTGATCAGGATGCTTACATAGAACGGCGTTGGTGTGTATCGGCACATACATCACTAACCCGCACACAGGTCACAGATATAATAGGGTCGACCTAATGTATCCCAAACAAATCACAAATAATTAACAAATTGCCAAGCTCACTCCCTGAAGCACAAATGGATACGTTTTCATGTCCTAACTCGTGCCAAGAAGGGCATGGAAAGAGTTCAATGGTATGTATCAAACACATTTTATATATCAAACCAGATTGGCAAATTAATCTTAACAAATATCACAAAGGGTTTCCTAAATGACTGCCTAGCACATGAATAGCGAATATTGCTATTCGAGAAGTCAAGCAAACGGAAGAAGTAGAATTATAAAATTGAAAATTTCTACTCCACAACGGACAACCAAATTAACAATTAATATATTCATACAAAACAAATATAGCTAAAGAGGAGGATATCCGATACTTCATGAGCAAATTCCAAAGCAATAACCTCAAAATCAACGGCCTGAAACATAATCTGACTCATCAGCTAAAATAGTTCTTTCACATTAGTGATACATTCCCAATAAACTTAGTACTCTAAACGTAACGTGTAACAAAGTCTAGTCACTTAATTTGTAAAAGCCTTAGTTACTTAATTTGTGAAAGCCTTACTTATTTCAAGTGTTTAGAAATCTATATATATTTACTAATTATGTTTAGAGAAAGTGACATGTTTGAATTTGAAAATATATTATACAGATTATATTAGGACTACAGAATGTTAACTTTGATTGCTCCTAATTGATTTCCACTTACAGTTGCAGCCCATTAGCGTGTCATTAATTCGTATTACCTCTCAATACTTTCAGTATATGGACAAGTCATGGCTGGAATATAATTGTAGATATAGTGATCATCCTATCATCTCTATGAGCAAGTCTGATATCAATGGATTACTGTCTTGCCAAATGCGGCTATATCAGATACCATAATACTAGAATGTAAGTCATAGATTAAAGTTAATACAAACTGGCCATAGAAATCTAACAATCTCATACCTCAATTTGCCAATTCTCTCAGCATGACAGGCTCCTTTCTCCACTGTACCATATTCCTCAATTAGCAGGCTTCCTTAATCAGCCACCACACCGCCTATATCCATCATGCACAGCAGTCGTTGGACTCCCTTTTTTGTCCTAGCCTCTCCTTGCTCCATGATAGTGATGTAGTTTTTCGATGATATAAGCTTGTCGAAGTCCTGTTCCCAACTTTGCAGCGGCGCCTCTCATCCCTCTGATGCTAATGTAGTATAGGGTTAAACAATGACCTTTATTTTCTAATGGACTATCACTAAATGTGATGCACTTGGCTAAATTAATGTAATTAACTGATTTAAGGTTACTGATAAGGTCCACTAATCCAACAATAAATTATCTATTATTTAAATACATTTAATTTATATATATATATATTCTTCCACTTTCTTATTTTAATTTTATTCTTTTTTTTATATTAATATAATTATTATTATATTTAGTTTTGATATTTTTATATTAAAATTCATATAAACAAATAAATAAAAACAGATGGGTATTACAGACACAATGTCCTTCATTTTACCATGACAATTACAGCATCATGTCACCTCTTGTAAACTGAACTTTTATTATTTTACGGATGAATATTGGTAACATAACCATTATACTGAGTATTCGCAAATTTATGAAATGACTTTTTGTGGAATAGAGGGATTACTTTTTTGCTTCAATGTCTTTTTATAGAATTGTAAGTGCATAATATTGGTGGCAAGTGGTGATTGTGATTTTATAATTGTTGTTGTTTGGTTCCCAGAAGGAAAGAGAAGGGCAAGAATTTTTTTATAACATGTAATATTTTGTGTTCTCCCCCTGGCAAGTAAAAAGGAGTCCCCATTTAAAAGCCAAAGTTTTTAAGTAACTATTCAGAATATCTAATCGCCATGTGCTCAGCTTATTCAATACATACTTGATTTTCATATCGGACTCTTATTTTGGATGTCCAGAAAGAAAAGTGGGACTCTTGATTCGAGATGGAGAGAATATGAGGGACGAAGGAAGATTAAGATCTTTTTCAGTAATGATCTTTTAGATATATGTTACACAGAGAGAAGAACATATTTTTGTTTGATGACATGCCTGATCGATTTATGCAAGGGATATGCACGTCTGAGCAATCAAATTATCCAGGATTATCTGCCTCCGATTTCTTATAAATAATGTATTATTCACAGGTGTCAAACACACACCATTCTAATACCTGTGTATACCCATAAAAGCAGTCAATTTTTCAAACAAAAAAGACGAAAATTTAAACCCCTGTATATCCAAGGGCGACCCTTCACTCAAGAAGACATCAAACTAAACTCAAAGGAACAACAAAACCTGAATAAACCTAGTTCCGCCAAAAAATACAACAAACTCGAAAATTGAAAAAACAAGAAAGAAAGAAAAAGGGGACCTAAGTTGTGTCTCTATGTCAGTCTTAGTTGTGTCTGCTTGAAGCCTCCATGTTAATCTTAGTTGTGTCTTCATTCTGAGTCTCTAAATGTTTGGTTGTTGTCGCCATTCTAACTATTTTCTTTCTGATAGATGCATAATTATGCATTTTAATTTTTATGTAAATACCTATTCTTAGATATGCTGAAATTTTTACTTGATTTTCTTACTCCAGACAAAGAAAAAGAATACAACACCTAGCAAGAAAGTCTCTGTGAAAAATGTTTCAAGCAACTCAGACTTTGTTGTTGACGATGATGATGCTTTAATGCAGGTAGTGTTATTAGTTTCTAGAACTGTTATTTTTATCTTATTAATTGAATCTCAGTAGGTAAATAAGCTATCAGTAGCTCATTAAATGATCAGTCACTGTAGTTTTGATTTCCATATGATTATGTTTACAGGCAATTGCTCTTTCACTACAAGATTCATCGGGATTTTTTGATGTAGTGGACCATGGTCCTTCTAAAAGTTCTGAGACACATGTGCAAGATTGTAATGTTGATGGAAGAAAGGAAGGTTTACATATTAAGGAAGCGATGGGCAAGAGAAAGAAAACAAAATTGGTTCGTTTTGGCCCGGATTGGTGGCTCTGAAAAAGAGAATGCTTTTCTTATAAATATTATTTTACCTTTTATCTTCTTACTCTGTTCTTTGTTGGCTTCTGTTTTTATGGGGATGATGTGCAGACCAGAAGTCGGGTGCAAATGACTGAGGATGAATTGATTTTACACTTCTTTCAATTTGATGGTAATACCAACTCACCGTCTCTTTTTCCTCTTAATTTTCATGATTTCCAAATTTAAAGATGAAGATCTTGCTTGTTCTAGCTTCTTTAGGGGTTATTACTTTCTTGGTAGCTCATCACAAATCAGATATTACATAATGCCAAAAACAATTGTAGCTGTATCACTTAAGCGTGTTTAACTCGAGTTACCTAAACTCATTTAAATTCTGTTACCTGGACATGGTCAAATATCGTCCAAGTTATCTTGATTGATTGTTTGTTTGAAAATAATCAAATATAATGAAATTTCAGTTTCCAGTGATTTCTTGGTAGACATTGGACACACGGTTTTAGCTATACCCTGTAAGTTTGCTACATATTAGTTGCCATGAAATAAATATCATTCAACATGTTTATATTGTAAAGGTGCCAACATAATATTCTCTGCCCTTCTTATATATCCTGGCAGACTGAGGTTAAGGAGTTAATCTCTTATTCAGGGAACTTATTCAGTAGAACCAACTACACATGTTATACACTTTTAAAATAGAAAATGTTATGATGAAAACTAATACGCAGGAAAATGTCAGACAGTCCGCCAGAGTATCATCTTACTCCATAACTTTTTCTCGTTTATCAAAATTATTACTTCACAATCAGTACATATATTTGAAGCACTATTACCTTTCTCCTTGAGTGTTATTTCAGACCCGTTTGATTTTGGATTTGCCTTTTCACTTGGGCCCTTTTTTGCTTGGTAAATCTAGATGCATCTGCACTCTGTTAACTGCTTATTTAAAGTTGACGTCTTTTCCTAATAAAAATAAGAAATTAATGCTTTCTTCTCTGTCCCCTCCGTCTCTCTCCTCCCTACTTGTCTTTTGTTAATCTCAAGTTTTTCTTTTTTTGTAATTATTATTTTTTTTTAATTTTTGTTTTGTGTTTTAACAAGATGGACTTATGCTTACAGAAGTTGGACAAGGTAGCATAACCCTGAGAGATCTGCGGCGAGTAGCAGCTGCCCATGATTTTACGTGGTCAGACAGAGAGATGGCAGATATGATTCATATCTTTGATAGTAATGGAGATGGAAAGGTCATTACTTTCTCCTTTTTCCTTTTTCACTAAGCAGTAATTCTAATTAAAATGTGCCGGTCATTACTTTCCCTTACTTGTATTCCATTCTTCAAGGGTAAGAAAATATGATTACATAGTTGATGTACAAACTAGGGCTATGAGACCGGATGCGGGTAGTTATTCCCTCATGGACCTATCCTGTTATGGATTTCAACAAGTCTTAATTCAGATTGAGTGTGGTCACATAAAAGGAGAGATATTAGGTGCAATTTAAGGCCTAGGTTGAGAGTGTTCTTCACATCTCTTGTGCGGGTCGTTTATATTCTACATGTGTGTTGTTCGTCAACTAGATGTTTCTGTCTTTTGATCTAGTAAAATATAAGCAGTGAGGTAAATATGGAGGGTTTATTACTTTATTTGTCCATCTTATTCCTTTGCAGCTAAGCCTAGAAGATTTTCGAGGGATTGTTGGTCAATGCAATATGGTAAAGCCTGTAACAGGTTCATAAGTGTGAGTAGTTGCTCAGGTAACATGTATTCTTTTTCTTTGTTTCTTTGATTCAGTTATCAAGATTTTGGACTTAAATGAATCCTGTTTACATTTAAGGATAAGATCTTGTAGTTGTGCTACTGACCCAACTTCAATGATGCTGGCATAATTTTCTTATTTTTGTTTTATTTTTTATGACAAGTACTTTTAACTTGCAAGTTGCAACTATTGGTAATATTTTTTTGTTTTACAAATTCTCCGGGTAGGTGAGGAAGTGACCAGGCCTGGACTTGAGTTTTGAACCTGTCTACAACCTACCTGCTGCTATGCTGCCCTCCAGAACAACTTTTGACTTATTTCAGTGGGTTGGGCCCTTATTAGCAGAACTGAATCAGTTGCCATAATGTATTTTGTTTTTCTGTTCTTTTTCGAAATTTTTGGGTCCCTGTCAAATATATATTCAATATTGTTAAGAATCAAATACTTTGGTTAACTGGTTAAGCACAATTAACTGTTTGATATCAGAAGAAGAAATCAAATGGAATTATGCATATGCATACCTTGGTATAAAAAACTACCTCATCTCATACATTTACAAATCATGTTAGAAGCAATGGTTAAATATTTATTTGTTGAACATTTTGTCACAATTGTAGACTGTCAGTAAAAACAATATCTTTCTTGATAAGTAGAGGTAAGAATGCACATAATTAACCTTCCACACCTGTTATTATAACAATGAATTTATTAAACTCCAATTGCTGAAGCAAAATATTTTGACAAAAGAAGTTAATTGTTTTAATTATATATACATTATTCTTTTTTTGTACAAGACTAGTAGATTATAAGCAGGAAGTCCCAAACCTTACAAGAGGTGGGTTTTACAGTCTGTAGAAACCAAAGCAAGCCGGGTAAACAAGCTTCTTATTTGCTAAAAATTAGATAGCCAGAAGAAACAGCAGAAAATCTATTTTAAGTTACCAGAACAGCATGCTAATGCAGTTCATCACACACAATGCTTTAAGAGCCACAGCCAGGCTAAATTACAAAACTAATCAAACACGTCTAACAAATTTTTTTTCCCCTTGGTCAATACAAACAGCTAATAATGCAGTACAACGGCTTTCTCTAATCAGTCACCAGTTCCTCTTCAACTTTCTAAATTTTCCATGTAGCTGGAGGACCATGATGGGATGGTGAAATGTTCACGGCAGGCCAATCATGTCCTCTTCATAAGATACCCCAATAGTATGCCGAGCAACCCAACAAGGACAACGTATATAAATGAGATACCACCACCACTTCTGTTTCCTTCTCGCCTTAAAAGATCCTGCAAAATGAAAGATCATAGAATGAACCAAGGAGATTAAGAACCTGTTATATTAAGAAGCCAAACACACCACAAAGCACACGTAAACACACAGCAAAATGTTTACAAATCACACTCCCTCCATTCCACAAAAAGAGCTCCATTTCGACTTTTCAAAGTTGACCCTTAAACCTTAAATTTTGAAATTAACATAAATTCATCTAATTTTAGTCAATACATTTGTTGTTTCCAATCCTACAATGAATTGCATCAAAGTTTATATTTTAAAATTTTGCAAAGTCACCCTTCAAATTTTAAATCAGCTCATTTTGTGGAACGGAGGAAGTACATAAGACAAGTCGCTAACAAAGTTTGCAAGTTCTCTCTTCCTCTCGTCAATTCACAAAAATTTACCACTTCCAAGTTCCGATCAATTTTTCCCTTGATACTTAGGTAATAATGTATCTACAGGTGATGCTTATAGAAAATAACAGCAATAATGCATCTATATGTCAAAGCATGTTCACTGCTAATGAAGATGCAGGTTAACCAGTGCCACAGGGATACAAAACTTGAGACACAACAACATACAAAAGCTTCTTGTCCTTGGTGGGCCCTGTGTTCGAGGATACAGGGATGTTCAGGAATAGTCAAAAGTCAAAACTATAAAAGCCATCCCCACAAGTTCATGGATGAGCCACTTACCAGTTCTTTGTGAAGCTTGTTATTTTGCTGAATGGCAGAATTTTTCTCCTCAGTCAGCTTAGCTATAAGCGCCCTTACCTGAAATACAAAAGGGAATGCTCAAGCAACAATCGAGCAATAGTCTGAGCATAGAAAGAGTAATCACCAAGCTGTTGACTTGATAGAAGCCACTACTTGCATATAACAAATCCTAGCAGACATTACTTCCTCAAAAGCGATCCTCAAGCATTGCTTCGCCTTCTTGTTCATTTGATTTTTAATAATGACTGCAACCTGACTCCATCACTCATTATTTAGATGTATTAAGAGCCCTTTAACAATGTGTTATATTTTGCAGTGTATTTGGAATGTGACCTACAAACTTATTTAAATAACACTGAAAGTCACTCTACATAAACCATGGATCGGTATTCGATAATCAATACAGGTAAACTTACAGAGCGTATTGTCATTCTAGCACAAATCCACAAACTAAAACATGCATCTTCGACCATGGTTACCATGGAACTGTCAAAGGCATGCATTCTGCACTCCGGGTACGAGCGTTCTGAATCATGGAACAAGAACAATCAGTTAATGAACCAAGATCATAAGTAGCGTTCACTCGTACCGGCTTATCGTTCCAATGAGCATTCCGGGTAACCATGTCTTACAACTGTGTTTTAGTTTCAAGACATTTCTATTAAAACCCAAAGCTGAATGTTATCAACTACTAGCGGGTAGGCGATTCACCATTTTCTTTGTCCTCGCCCCTTCAACATTTAAGAGCTCTGCAGCCTTGATGTTTCTATAGTCATAGACTGATCAAGATACACATATAAACAGAAACACTTCAATATATTATTCTTCATCTCCATTAAACAACTTCATGTTATGATAGCTTAACCCCAAAATATTTACATGGGTGGTCACGACTCACGATATTGTTGATACTTAGAAGCTTGTACCAAGCTATGGGCAACTTTCATAGTAAATCATTTTCAATATACGCAGTTTAGGAAAACTAATGTAAAGCCCCAACATATAATAGGCCAATATTACAAAAGTAGCACCACTAAATAAAAAATTTAATATGTTCATTAAAAAATCATAGGCTATATCCAATCAATGAGGCAAAGCTTCCTAATAAACAATATATGCAGAAAATACAAGAAATCCAGAAAAATAACCTCCGAGGAGTTATCTTGAGGCTCAACGTAGGCTCTGGAAACCTGTATGCATAATCAAATCACAGTCAACTTTAAACAGAAAGATTGTAATTTCCAGGCACAAAGAGGAATTATTCAAACAGGTCAATACTCACAGCATTAGATTCCGCTGTATTATTGGTCCCATTCTCTGATAGTGAAACCCTTGGTGAAGTACCTTCCTCAGATCCTTCTCGCACCGGTGATGGTGGTTGTGGGGGCGCAACATAACTAACTCTCAATTTGCACTCCTCGACATGGTTCCCTGACTCCTTGTTAAACTATGAACACACAAAGCAAAACATTATATGAATCATATTTGATTATCACATAAATAGTCACATAATAGGGATTAAAACTAGTCACGACTGTATACTTACCATCTCTGGACTAATATCCTTTGCGGTAACTCCTTTGAATATATTCTCTCCAGATGCACTTTGGAGTAGGAACTTGTCCTTGCATTGCATGTCAGGAGGAACCTCTTTTTGTGCTTGCATTGTGACTAAACCATATATAATTTCATAGTTATTACCAAATGAAGAAGAAACAAAGTGGGATTAAAGTTCATTTAGTTTGATCAGAAAAGTTTGGACGTTAACAATAAAAAGAATGGTCATTCAAAGTAAATTTGAATAAATAAAAAACACTACTGGCTGAATAAGGCAGTACACGAATTGATATAGCTGTTCACTAAGGGTTCAATTCAACTTGACTTGTGATTTTAGACTTGCTTATTAACCAAGCAGACTTTGAGCATGATTAAATGAGACAAACTCAACTGAACTTGTCTAAGCTGGGTTAAGCATATATAGGACTTACAATGATAGAATTACAAACATTCTCTATATAAATGATATTTTTTATCGTATGTACCCAGAAAAGACTCAAACTTGAATTGGCAAGAGTTTGACATGACTCAATGTGGGAGCCAATTAGCCGAATTTGAACACATGTTGGGCAGTTTAACCAGTATCCCTTGAAAGTGGCCTACATATAAAGACACAATGAAATGCACCCGAAGGAGAGGAGAAACAGAGAGTTTTACTTCAGTCAAAGTATACCCATTCAAAAAACTAAACCTGGGAAAGCTTTTAATCTGTAAGTTCTAATCCAGCAAACATTTAAGGCAAAAATTACGAATAACAACAAATTAAACCACAAAAAGAAATACATTCAAGAATTAAGTGTACACAAACAATGATGAGAAATAGATGATAACCAAAACACACAAAAGAGAAGAGTTAGAGAGACCTATAACGTCGCAAGTAGAGTGAGGTAAAACGATTCCAGTGTTTGGCCGAACACAATACTTCTTCGGATTCGTAGTTTTCACCTGAAAACCAACATCAAATCATTTCTACTTACCTAGGGCACAATTAATCCAAAAACACAGAAAGAAAAATCAGTAATTACCAAAATTAATACCTTAAATGCAACATACTTGTCGGTCTTATTAGCCAATTGCATAGAACACGAGATCTGTTTCTTCAATTCAACTATTAAAACAAGTAAAAAGGTTAATAAACCTAAACACACATACTCCTTCCATTCCAAAATTGGAAAATTAGACATACATTTCTAAAGCGATGACTTCGAATACTAAAAAAAGATACAACAACTATTTCAGATTGAGTTTATCTCCCGCGGCATCGCAAATAAACAGATCTGAGGATATTTCAATTAAGATATCTAAAACCAAAAGAGTGGATTTGGCGGAGAAAGAGATGTTACATGGAAATTGAAGCTCCTGAGGTTCGATGCTGAGAAGCTCGCCGGTGCTCATTTCGCCGGGATCGCTGCGGGAACCGCCTGAGACGGAGATAAAATTGGCGGTTTTCGAATATTTGAAGAGATGGCCGGATGAGATGGAATTTAGAGTGGGAGAGATCTGAGATGGTGATGTTGGTTTTGGAAGTTTGGGAATGTTTTCAACTGTGTTTAGAAAGGGAGTGCTGCAAAAGTAGCACGTGGGTCAGTGGCGTTTGTTTATCTTGTGTGATCCAGAGGCTGCGGTTTTTTTGGTTCATTCAAAGGGTATTCTTGTCACTTCGCTTTAGTCCCCGTTTTTTTCCTATCTTCATAAAGTGAAAGCATCAAAGACTAGTTATTTTGGTGTGATCAATTATTGAAATTTTGTCATAATTTTTATTCTTAAAATATCTTTTATTTTTAATTTTTTAAGAAAAATGCTATAACTTTAAAGATATTTTTGTCAAATTATAATTTTTGAAGAGTTGCACACACATCGCATGTGCTTTAATTTCTAATTTTTTTATAAAATAAGATGAAAAATTTGAAGCTTCGTCAAAATAGATGACAAAAATATCCCTCAAATTCAAATTAAAATTAATTTCCTGTAACTTCTCTCATTTTTCTAGATCAGTTTTTTTTTCTTCTAATTCTCATCTCGCACACGCAAATATGCGTGTGCTTTTGATTATAGTTATTATTTAAGCTAGTTTTATGGGCACACATTACGTGTTTGTCAAAATTATCTGTTTTACTCTCCGTCTTATTTTATTTGTCTTAATTTTTTTAATTTGTCCTAATTTATTTGTCACATTTTTTCAATTTATCTATATTTAATTAACCAACTCTTTAATTGAAATCATAACATATTAAAAATATAAAATTAATTTACTCTCATCAAATTTTCTCTTTCATTCAACTACATATAACAAACTACTCTCATTGGCGAGGATAAAAACGATATTTTATAGAAAATACTTTTTTTTCTTAATAGGTGTGCAATTCTGAATTAGGATAATTAAATTGGAATGAAGAGAGCAATTTTTAGTTTTCTGTGAAAAAAAAATATTTTTGAGAGTTGTAGGCAGTTAAAAATTAATTTTAAGACTAGATATTATGTTTTACTGTTATTAAAATTTACCTTTACGCATTTACTTTTTTTTGCAATAGCGTTAGGATACAAATTAAATATCTTGTTACTTTATAATATAGATAAACAAATTTAGACAAACTTGTAATATAACCTTCGCTTTTCAATTTTCCTGACAATTACTTTATATATGGAGAGTCTCTTCCTTAACAAAAATTGCACGTACAAGTAATATATCAAGAATTGTACATCATGATTCATATATATATATATATATATATATATATAATACATGATTAAAAATGTTCATTTCTTAACACATTTTAGTGCATGCAATTGCATATGCCATGGCCCACATTTCGTAACTTATTTTTTTAATTTTTTTTTTTTTTTTTTTTTTGTGTTTGTATGTTTTTCCTAATGTGAGAGATTAATTTTTATATTTTCTGAATGTTTGAGATCTGAGATTTTTATTTAATCTGTTGATATAAGATGTTAGATTTATTTTAAATTTGGATGTGTATTAATCATTTTTGACTTTTTTTCCCAATATTTTTATTAAAGTTATTCTCATATTATCTGTTAAAGCACTACATGAGTTTTCAATCAAATAGGCATGTCCATGATCTGCAATGGTGATCGGTGACAAGTGGATGTTACAGATAAATTTTGGCCAAAAAAATTTAAAAGTAATGTTTGAATTCTATCACTATTTCACCAACAATACAATTAGTGTTCTAAAGTTTGGTAGGCGAACCTATTCGGTGGAGAGAGAACCTAGAATTTGTGGCGATTATTCATGAGTTAAATTGTTATCATATACAATCTTTTAGCGATTATTTGAAAATCAAACAATTCGTTGGAGTTCTACCTAAAAATATTTGTCTGAATACTCAAATACCGAGAACGAGTTCTAGAACATTCAAATACAAGACATCAAAAGGAAAGAAAAAGAAGAAAAAAAATTAAAAATAATAATTTAGAATTGAAAAGAGTGTGGATTGTCCACCAAAAAGTTGAAAAATATACAAAGACATTTTGACCACAATAATTATAAAATGATTATTGTTAGTGATATACTATTTTTTGTCATATAATATGGTAATCATAAGTATGTATATATGGAAAAAGCAAAATACTTCACAATTAAGTTTGTCACTTTTATGCTATTGTGTCGTCTTTCTAACAGGTTAGAAAGAAAAGCTCCCTTTCCAAACAACTAGCAACGATTATTGACCAACATTTCTCTCAACTGGTGCATGCAGGTAAGGATGCATATAACTTTATTCTAAAAAAGTAATGTCGTGTTTGGAGTCTCAAAATATTTTAAAATTTAATATGATTCCAAGAGAAAAAGTAAAGTTTATAAAACAATCGCTTGTAATTTATTTACTTGCCAATAACTTATTGAGTTTTTTGTTATAAATTCACAAACGCAAAAACATAATACTAACAAGTTTCTGCTCTCTCTCTCTCTCTCT